>PVLC010011993.1:0-45556 GCA_004027655.1 Graphiurus murinus
ACTGGGGATTGAACTCAGGGGCATTCTACCTCCGAGCTATACCCCCAGCCCTATTTTTTATTCTTTATTTTGAAACCGAGTCTCACTAAGTTGCGGAGTGCCTCACTAGGTAGCTGAGGCTGGCCGCGAACCCGGATCCTCCGGTCTCAGCCTCCCGAATGCTGGGATTACAAGCGTGCGCCACCACACCCGGCATCTGTGCCTGGTTTTTTTACTTAACATAAAGCTTTCCAGTTCTATTCATGTTGCTGAAATTACAGGATGTTTTTCTTCATTATAGCCAAATAATATTGCATTACATATTGATTTACACAGATGTGTGTGTGTGTGTGTGTGTGTGTGTGTGTGTGTGTGTGTGGAAGAGACAGAGAATGAGAGAGAGAGAGAGAGAGAGAGAAAGAAAGAGAGAGAGAGAAAGAGATTTTCGTTACCCATTCACCTGTTGATGGACGTCTTGACTAATTCCATACCTGAAATCCTGAATAGGATTTCAGGTATCTCTTTGGTGTGCTGATTTCATTTACTTTGACTATATACCCAGAAGTGAGAAAAGTGGATCACATGACATATTTATTTTTCATCTTTTGAGGAACCTCCATATTATTTTTCATAATGAAATACATGAAATCTGTTCTTACATAAGCAAGAACTTACTTATTTTAAGTAATTTACATTTTTCATGAAGAGTATAGGAGAGTTACTTTTTATCCACATCCTACCCACACATACATTTTGTTTTATTTGTAATAGCCTTTGAAGATAATTTTTTTATTGGTGCATTGTAATCACACATTTTTGTTAGGTACAAGCTGGTAAAGGAGACTTTGAAGAGATTTTCTATCACTGCTTGAATGAAAGGCTCGAAAACATCCCCATGAACCTCCTACAGGCACAGAATGTTGCAAATCTCATTGCAGGTGGAGTTGTGAATTTGAACAATTTCTTTTCTTTCTTTCTTTTTGTGGTACTAGGGATTGAACTCAGGGGCATTCTACCTCTGAGCCCTACTCCCAGCCCTATTTTTTATTCTTTATTTTGGAACAGGGTCTCACTAAGTTGTGGAATGCCTCACTAGGTAGCTGAGGCTGGAAGCGAACCCGGATCCTCCAGTCTCAGCCTCCCAAATGCTGGGATTACAAGCATGCACCACCAAGCATGAACAATTTCCTTAAGTAACATTTTTCATTGTAGTATAATACACGTGGCGGAAATTACACATTCCCTAAATGTACAGCTCAATGAGTTATCACAACACCAACAACTCTCATGTGTTAAAATGTAGGTTAAAGCCGGGCGTGGTGGCGCAAGCTTGTAATCCCAGCATTCGGGAGGCTGAGACCGGAGGATCCGGGTTCGCGGCCAGCCTCAGCTACCTAGTGAGGCACTCCGCAACTTAGTGAGACTCGGTTTCAAAATAAAAAGAATAAGAAATAGGGCTGGGGGTATAGCTCAGAGGTAGAATGCCCCTGAGTTCAATCCCCAGAACCGCAAAAAAAAAAAAAAAAAAAAAAAAAAATGTAGGTTAAGACAAAATTGACCAGGTAGTCTTTTTATATCTCTTCTACTCACTGTCTCCACCTCCTCCCTAAATGTATTCAGTATCATGTTGCAAGTTAGTTTTCCTTGTCATACCTATAAGTGTAATTGCTGACTATTCATGTGTTTGGTTTAAGTACCTCCTCCCATGAATTGTTCAAATGGTTAAACATATTTACAATTTTTTAAATTAATTGGTGCATATTTACAATTTTAATATGAGAGTTGGTTCATTTATTTTCCAACACTTAGCATAATTGCTGTTTTAATTTCAACCAATTGATGGGAAAGTAAAAATAAGTCACTGGTGTTTTTATAAGCATTTCCAAGAAGATTAACAAAGCTGAAAACTAAAGTTATGTACTCAAATTTTTTTTGTTTACAACACACACACACACACACTGCATTTTGTTTACCATTTATCTGTCAATGGGCACTGAGTTTGATTCTGTATCTTCGATATTGTGCCTAGTGTCACAATACATGCAGTTGTGCATGTATCTCTTTGATTTCCTGATTTCATTTCCTTTGGCTATGTACTCATAGTGGTTTACCATGATTACATGGTAAATCTAATTTTTGTTTTTTGAGGAACCTCCGTACTCTTCTCCATAATGGCTGTATTAATTTCAATTCCCACCAATAGTGTTTTCATTTTCTCTGTATCTTCTACATAATTTTTTATTTATTATTTTTGGTTGTTTTGGTGGTGGTGTTTGTTCATTGTTTTTTCCCCTGTTTTTGATGGTAGCCATTATAACTGTATGAAATGATATCTAACACAATTGCAATTTGCAATATCCTGATGGGTAATGATATTGAATATTTTTTCATATGTGTATAAGACAAGTATTTTTTGAAAATTGTCTAAGTCATTTTTCTTTCTTAAAATGGATTGCTTGGTTTTACAATATACTTTTGATATGTTGACAGATATGATTTGCTAATGTATTCTTGGGTAATTTTGCCTATATCTTCATCATAGATATTGGTCTATAGATTTCTTGTTTATTGTTGTGCTCTTGTCAGTTTTGATATTGGGGTGATTATGACATTTTGAATAAATTTGGAAGAGTTACCTTCATCTCAATTGTTTGAAATAGTGTTAGATTTTCTATAAAAGTTTGACAGAAATAAGCACTGAAGTCATTTGATCCTCGACTTCTATTTATTGTGAGAGATTTTATTACAAGTTGAAGTTTACTACATTTTATTAATCAACTTTTTTTTTTGGTATGTGTATTCATACTTCAATTTTATTTGGTTATACGTGTCCAAAAATTTACCCATTTCTTCTAGGAGATCCCATTTGTTGGGGCATAGATTTGATGATAATAATATTTTTCAGATTTCTGTGATATCAGTTCTAATGTTTCTGTTTTATCATTTATCATTAATTTTATGTACTTATGTCTACTCTTTTTTTTTCTTGGCTAATCCAGCTAAATGTAGACTTTTAGTTATCTTTTTTTAAAGAATTTCCCTGTCTCATTGATATTTTCTCATTTTTAACCTCTGTTTTTTATTTTTCTCTAAACTTCATTATTTCTTTCCTTCTATTAATGTTATATTTAGTTTATTCTTATTACATTCAGTCCCTGAGATGCATCATTTGGCTATATATTTGAATCTATTTTGTTGATGCAGGTATTAATTGCTGTTCATTTATATCCTAAGTACTGCTTTTTTTATGTATTCCCAGAATTGTGAAATCTTGTCTGATTCTCCCTTTTCATAAAAAGAGAGAAGGCCTGGTAGGAACCTTGGAGTATGAACAGGCAGAGTAGACATTCATCTCATGAAGAATATAGTAAATATTCTAATTTTACTTTATTCAGAATAAGGGAATGTGGTTCTATTATTCTTCAAAGACTGACTCGCCGCCTGGTTTACAGTTTAAAGTTCTGTGCCTCAGGCAGCACATTACTGTTTCTCTTTGTCTTGGATCAACAGTTCACCAAATTCTGTGATTATAAAAGTTCTAAAGCTTAAAACAACAAACTTTTCTGACCCATGTTTTTGTCAGTGGATGTTGCAATTATAAAGTCAATGTATCCTTTAAAAAATCACTGATTAGTGTAATAATATGGGATCAAAAATAGTATAATCTGTATTGACATTGGACTTGCTTGTAGGGAAGCCTGTGACACTTAGGCCATATGAGTCCAGAGTCAGATCTGTCACTTGCAGTGTGTGTGTCCTTGGGTAGGGCATTGAATCTCTGAGAGCAGATTCCTAATTAGAAAATGAGAATAATTTTGCTTTACCCAAAGGTAATTGGGAAAATCAAAAGTAATGAGAAAATGTTAAAATTGCAGGTTAATTATCACTATCCCTGTAAACATGGAAGTTTAATATTGTTTAACTCAAATCTTGACAGCAGCTTAATGTTCCTTCCTAATGAACTTATAGACAAGTGTCCTCAGCAATTTAAAACAAATGAAAAGATATCCTTAGAGGAAATACGTTTGCACAAAATTACCATTGGTAATCTAGCAGTATAGCTCAGTTCAGTGGCTACAAAAACCAGTCTTCATTAAAATGTGTATATTGTATCCTTCAATGCAGGGAGTTTATTAAATGTGGTCCCTGCCTCCTGTCCACCTGTAGCACACACGCCTATTTTTCTGTATCCAGTTGTATTGTTTGTGATCCAATATTTGGTTTCATTTTTTCTGACAATAACATACTAAAGAACAACAGGAATAGTCTCATGTGCAAATAACTCAGGGATGCTTGGATCTTCTCTTCATTTTGGTGGGCAAGTTCAACCCACCTCTGTAATGATGGAGAGAATAAGCCCTATCTGTGTCTCCTTCTTTTGTATAATATATGACTGAGTTATCCTTGGAGTGGAACAATGGGTAGAAATTTAGTTGTTGCTCTATGAACTAAATTACTGTGGTGTACAATTAGAATAATCATGTGATGGGGCTGCCTCCTTTTTATAACATGGATTTTGAGGCATCTAGGGTCTAAACTGCAGTGTATCCCAATGGAGTTAAATCCCAGTTCTGTCATCTATAAACTGTGTGACAAAACTTGTCTCCTGTTTTTCCAGAATCTCCCTTTCCCCATTCAACATATAAAAAAACCATTAATTTCTACCTTACCATTTTAGGGGTTTAATGTTGAATATTGTGTGTATACACATAGGTAAGTGATTGACATTTGCTTGGTCTTTGTATGCTTAGATATAGAATGTCTCCTGAGGAGCTTATGTATTAATGTTAAGAGTTGATGTAATTTATGAGCCATGAGCGTTATAATCTCAGCAGTGGATAAGCTCTTTGTAATGGATTTACTGGGTGGTAACCTTGCAGGTGGGGTGTATATGAAGAGGGGGAGTCCCTGGAGGTGTGCTCTGAGGCATTGTCTTGTTTCTGAATCCCCTTGCTTGCTTGCTCCCTTGCTTCCAGCCTTCATGACATGAGAGCAGAAGCTTGCTCTCTCCATCTCTCTGCCTCCCACCACCATGCCTGAGCTCCAAAGACCTGGCCTGACAAGGACTGAACCCCACGTCTCCAAGACACGAAGCAAATAAAATCTTCCTTCTCTATCTGTGTGGTCAGGCTATTGAGTCACAGAAGTGAGAAGGCTTACCAAAATGTACTAGCTATTTTATTTCTAGGCATATGTGATATAAACCCCCCCATTCTTCAAAGAAAAACTGTCTATTATTTGGGAAAGTATCACAAGTCAAAGTTTTTGTATGAAAGTTAAAGATTATGCTGACTTCTGTCAAAGTCGTATGTTTAAAACTGGCCATCAGTCCAAAAATCCAGAATGTTGAGAAATATTTGGATCAAGGATTTATTTTAGTGTTTCTTAGTCGTGGATACACATTGGAACCACTAGAGTTTTTTTGTTTGTTTGTTCTGTTTTTTGGTTACTCATTGCCTTAAAATTACCTGTTCATCTGTTCTTCCCTAGAAGAGCTGAACTAGAATATCAAGTAAGGGATTTGTAAAAAAAAAAAAAAAAGAGCAAGAATAAAAATATCTCTGTTTTATAACGGCACAAAGTATACTCAGATGTGGTAAGAGTTTACCTGGCTGGCTGACCATGTTATATGTCAAAAGGACTCACTTTGAGTTAGCGGAAACATTATAAATACATCACATTGCAAGCTCACAGTTGTCTCAGTGAGAGCAGAAGTCTTCGATGGATCCAGTCGTGTTCTTGGTGCTCAGCCTCTCCTGTCTGTTTCTCCTTTCACTCTGGAGACAGAGCTCTGGGAGAGGAAAGCTCCCACCAGGCCCCTTTCCTCTCCCAATACTTGGGAATATTCTGCAGATAGATGCTAAAAACATCAACAAATCCTTCACTAAGGTAAGTATGCTCATTCTTCTCTAGTGGCTTGTAAAGGGGAGTTCATTTATCATTATTTTTAATTAAATATATTTCTTGAGGCCAATGATTTAAAGAGATTGTTGAACAGCAAATACTTAGTTTAGATTTTGATGTTTCCATTGCTTTTTTATCTTGACATTTTGAAAAGTGGAGTGAATTAGTGTATTAGGAATAAGAGAAACATTTAAACTGTCCTAAGTTAGAATACAAGTAATAAAATGGCAAAGGTCTGAATTTTTTCCCACCCTTCATTATTGCAAAATCATTTGTTGTGTGTTTTTCTCTGGAGTTAAGTAATAACTTGTTTTGTGATTAGAGATTTAATTCAAAACGTAATCTGTTGCCTGACCTTTAGGTATTCTCCACATTAACCATAAGAACTAAACTTCTCTGAAGAAGAAAACTGTGCCTCATATGAAGAAATTGCTGTGTGATAGGCTGTCACTAAGATGGTGAAATAGAATATCCATTCTTTCTCCCCTTCAACTCAGTAACAAAAATTAGAGAGCTATCCATGCATTAAAATAGCTCTAGGAAATTGAGTCAGTTTAAGAAGTTAAAGAGATACTATGAATGAAAATCTCAAAAACAGCTGCTTAAAATGATAACTCTATAATAACTGTTTAAGGCAGGCATGGTGATTCACACCTGTAATCCCAGTATTTGAGAAGCTGAGACAGGAGGAAACATGTCTGTGTCATTTGCAACTTAGTGAGGCCCTGTTTCAAAATTAAAACAATAAACATAGGGCTTGGGTGGTAGTTTAGAAATAGAATACCACTGGGTTCAATCCTGAGTACAACAATAAATAAATAAATAAAGGAATAACTGCTTAAACTGCTTAAAATTTTGTGAGTTCCACTTTTGCCTCTGAAGAAGTCAACTGGGTATTGGTCTAAGGATGGGTGGCACTGACACCTGATAAGGTGCAGAATTTGACAGAAGAAAGACTAAAATTTGGGTCTTCTGTGTATTACTCATGGTAAACTGCAGATGACTTTGTAATTCTCTGATTTCATTCCCCTTACTTATTAAACAGTGCTAATGCTAATAACATTCTAAATTCCTTTATGTTAGCTAAATTAATTCTAGCATATGTACCACCTTCCTAGATCATGCATTGTACATCACAAACCATCCATAAGTGATTGCTAGAATTCCATCTTATTTCTGAATATTCAGAAGTACTTGAAACTTTATAATGCAGATTAAAAATATCACAAATACAGTGGGTATGACCATCTGAATCAAGCAAAATGTGTAGATCAAATGTTGACTTCTTTTAGTAATATTTGCATTTTTTTCTTATTTCCAGTTCTCAAAGAACTATGGCCCTGTGTTCACTTTGTACGTGGGCATGAAGCCCACTGTGGTGTTGCATGGATATGAAGCTGTGAAGGAAGCTTTGATTGACCAAGGGGAGGAGTTTGCTGGAAGAGGCAGTTTTCCAATACTTGATAAACTGTTTAAAGGCTATGGTAAGTGTGCATGTGCCTGCATGTCCCTCTATGCATAGGGCAGTGATCATGGGAGTGAGGAGGATGGAAAACAGATCTGAAGGGCTCCAGGCAGAGCTTGTCCAGGCCTGTGGCTGCCACCTATCAGATCCCTCTGCTTTGCATTGGATCTCCCTCCTACTATCTGCTCCCACTTCCTTTAGGAGTGATTTTCAGCAATGGAAACAGATGGAAAGAAATGCGGCGCTTCACACTCATGACCCTGAGGACTTTTGGGATGGGGAAGAGGAGCATTGAGGAACGTGTTCAAGAGGAAGCTCACTTCCTGGTGGAGGAGTTGAGAAAAACCAAAGGTGGGTGATTCTTTTTATCACAGACCTCCCCATACTGCTCAGTTCTACACTGACCTTGAAAGCATCTTAGAAACAGCTAGATCTTTCAATCTTGGCCCTGGCTGTGATCTCCTACTGAAAAGGGAAATTGGAAGTAGAGAGCCAGAGACTGTGTGTTTATGTTGTGTGAACAGGCCTGACTTGGTCTGCAGTGTGGCTATAAACATCTATTAAACATATTCTGTCCCTGACTTGTTTCAAATAGGAACTCATGAATGTAGTTTTTGTGTCTGTTTTCTGAGTTAAGCATCAATGACTCTCCCTTGGCTTGAATGTGCATCACTTATTCCAGATCTCTTTACCAGAGAACCCTTGGTAGGGAGCACCGAGGCAATGGTCCTGCCACACTGCATGGAGCCAAAACCAGGCGTCATCTGCTTTCCTTTAGCTGGAATGTGTCCATGTGTCCAATGCACTGACATGGCTCAGGGTTTTTTCTAAGCCCATGCTTATAGTTCTGTCTAGTAATGAGGCAATGTGTAGTATTAACTATATATATATATATATATATATATATATATATATATATACCTCCTTACTCACCCCAGGCTTATTTTTTATTTTGAAAAAGGTCCTCAATAAGGTTTGAACACCATAATAATTTTCTCAGCTTGCCTTAAACTTGGGATCCTCCTGTCTCAGCCTCTCAAATACTGGGATTACCTGTGTGAACCATGTCCAGCCTTTTTTCTCATTTAACTTCTTTTTGGTGCTGTTGATTGAGCCCATGCACATTCTACCTTTGAGCTATACCCTCAACCCTATTTTGTAAATTTGGAAACAAGGTCTCATTAAGTTATTTAATATGGCATCAAACCTATAATCCTCCTGTCTCAGCTTTCAAAGTCCGAGAATTGAAGATGCATGTCACCATATTGGCTCTTAGTTATATCTTAAAAGAATCATTATCAATTGTTTTTCTCTGCAAACACAACAGTATTTTAATATTACCATTACTTTTCTTCTTACCTATTTGTACATTTTGGATAAATATATCCTATACTTCACTCTGCAAAATACACAGGCTGCAATTTATTAAATAACTTTTTCAACTCAAATTCAACTTTTATCGATAATCCTTTACCTAGCCTTCACTAAGTGCAATCTGGTTCTGTATGCAGTCTCTTCTCTTTTCTCCCCAGTCCTCATTTTGGGTTATATATCTATGTAAGTTAAATATTTTCCTCTGTTTCTCTACTCAGCTTTGAAGTGATTGTCAAAGTAAATGTGATTATCACCTTAAATTTCAATTGATCTTGTTTTTAAATTTTCTTCTCCAAATGATATAAAAAGAAAGACTGAGAATCAGATTTTACCTGTGCATGACACACACACACACACGACACACACACACACACACACACTTACACACATGTGCACACAAAATATACAAGGCTTCTCAAATTACATTTTACTTTCTTCACTAAAATATTTAGAACCCTGCAATTTAAAAAAACAACTGACATACATTTTAAACTAAACAACTCTCCTTGTGTTCAAATGACTTTCTATTTACTCAGAATAATTTTTTTTATTGGTGTATTGTAAGCATACATCTTTGTTAGGTACAAGCTGGTAAAGACGTACATGCATACCTTACTCATTTAACCCTTCCTCAATTCCAGCTCCACTCCCTCCTCTTCCCTCCTTCTCAAGCTCAGTTTAGTGATTTGCTTTGATATGTTTGTGAAAGTACATCATGTGCATCACGGTGTTTCCCTGTCCCCCTTCCCCTTCACCTTCAGTTAAATCACCTTCTTTGCTCATCTAAGGTGTTTCAGGTTTCTCTTTCTTCATCTAGAGTCCCTCTTATGTACCATTTTCTCCCTCGCTTCTACATATTAGGGAAGGCATAAGATTTTTTTACTTCTTGTTACTGACTAACCTCACTTAGCATAACTGGAAAACATTATGCTAAGTGAGATTACTCAGAACACTTTTGATTCAAACCACCCTTATTTAGGGTTCATTTGTGAATTTAGGAGGTCCCCTACATAAAATGTATCGATCTTTTGGTTATTGCAATTTCACTGTAGAGATGCCATGGTGAGGGAGGAGGACCTTTTATATAATTCAATTTCTTTTCCTCTAATATGATGGACTTGGATTAGGTGATGGACAGATTTTTAAATTATGGAACACAATGTTCTGCTGATGACTATATAGAACACTATACCACCATCCACAGAGGTCAGCTTGGTCCAAATAAACTAGATTTGGAATGTGGAGATAATGGACATTTACTTCCCAAACTGAGAAATTTCTGTTTTAAAACACTGAAACAAGGGGAAAAAAGAACTCCATTTATTTTTTCCCTATTTATGTTTGCCTTACATGATATTTGCACTTGAAATAAAAAGTCCTTTAATTTACTTACATTACAACATCTATGTTGTACTTACTCTCCTTCACAGTTAACTTTTTTGACATTAACACGTATGGGTTCTGCTTTTCCCAATTGTTTAACTACATAAACTCATCCAAAATCTCTTTTTGGTTCCTCTCTTTGGGTTGAACACATGATTCTTTCAATTATTTATTCTGTATACAAGGTTCCTTCGTTCCCCCTGTGCCTGCCTTTTCTATACAGTGCTATATTATCTACAGGCTTCACAGACAAATGTCATTCTCCTCGATTTCTCTAACAATGACAACAAATTTCTCCTTCTAAACTAGCAGAATTCTTGGGTTAAAATGGTGTAAGTAAAAGCAGTGAGTGCAAACTGAGCATGATAAACTCCATAGTTGAACTAGTTAGGCTGTGGTGGCCTACTCAGGTTTAAGGAAAAAGTGATGTATCGATTTAATGTATGCTGAATATTTTCCTGTTAGGGGAATCTGTAGGTAAGATAACAATTTACAATTTTAAAGTACCATTACCTGCTAAAGAATAAAGTCACTTTGTATGCACATTTTAATGGTATTTTAAATTATTTCCACTTCTCTAGGCTCACCCTGTGATCCCACGTTCATCCTGGGCTGTGCTCCCTGCAATGTGATCTGCTCCATTGTTTTCCAGAATCGTTTTGATTATAAAGATCCATGTTTTCTTAGCTTGATAGAAAGATTCAATGAAAACACCCATATTCTGGGCTCCCCATGGATACAGGTGAGACCAAGATCCTTTCTTCCTCTATTGTCTTTCTGACACATAAAAAATTCCTGAATAATGAAGTTGTGAGTAAATGTTTGGATCCTGTCTAGAGTAAAATAGGTGAGCCAGTGGAAATGATGTCCCCTGTTTTATACCCGGAAAAATAAATTTGTAAATATAGTGTTGGCCTTCTGGCCTGTCAGCTCCCAGTCTAGTGGTTTTCCCATCAATACTCAAAAGGTTGCTTCTGTAAAATACTTTGGTGACTGCCCAATGGATAACCATGTCACTAATGGATATCCAGGTCCTTTCTGAAAGCTTCCATTACCCACAAAGTCTTTCCTCCAGTCGACATTTAGAAACCTCTTCACTGTATTTCTTCACAGAAATACCTTAATTTAAGAACAGGATATCCTTTTCAAGGAAGATGAATATATAGGACAATGAAACTGGTAGGAAATCACTGAGTGGGGCAGGCATGCTTTAGGCTTCAGTTGGGGTTGTAGCTGACAAGCAACTGGATTAGAAATGACAAAATGATTGGTTTTATGGTGTATGAACCATAACATCCTTTTACTTTCACTCTGTGTTGAAATGACATGCCCCAAAATTTGTCTAAAAATTAATTGTGTGATTTTAGAGAAGTCGCTTAACTCCTCTGGTGCACAATTGGATTTCAAGTTATCCTTACGCCCCTTCTACTTTGAAAATGCTCATTCCAAGTCCATGGTTGATCAATAAAAATCAAAACTACCAGAACTAGCTCTGTTCTCTAAATCAGGGTATTCAAGCTCCAGAAACTGTTCCTGGAATCTATGAAATATGAAGAACATTAATTCATGCCATCTTATATTTCACAGTTATAGGGAAGAGTGAATGTAATAAATGAGTGGATTGATAAAATTTTATTGGCTCTAAAAATTATGTATCAGTCTGGAAATAGAGTGTCATCTTTGATACTCTATTTGAAATTTCTCCCTCAAATCTTTCTACCAGCATAGACAATTACTTATATGATAAAATTTTCCACTTTAAGGTGGATACAATATTTTATTCATATTTAGAGCTATAATGCCTAATCAGGGTTTGCTGGCACATGTATGTTCCTTTTGCTTTTTAATTAATGCAGAATTTGTTTTCTTGTAGCTATACAACCACTTCCCTGCTGTCATTGATTATCTTCCAGGGAGTCATAACAAAGTGTTTAAAAATATGGCTTATATAAAAAATTTTATTATGGAGAAAATAAAGGAACATCAGGAATCACTGGATGTTAACAATCCTCGGGACTTTATTGATTGCTTTCTGATAAAAATGGAACAGGTAAAATGTTAATATCAGCTCTGTTATGTGATTACTTGAGCATTTTGTGGTTCATTCAGCAGTTCTCTTTTTGCTCATGTGTCTCATTTTCTTCAGGTCCCCTTACTTTCCTTTTTACTCTCTAGCTCCTACATATAAGAGAAACATGCTGCCTTTGTATTCTGAGCCTGAGTGATCTCCTTTAGCATGATGTTCTTCAGTTCTGTCCATTTTTTTTCTACAAATACATTTTTTATGGCTCAGTAAAACTTCATTGTGTGTATATAACATATTTTCTTTATCTATTCATCTGTTGAGAGACACCTACCTACTTTGATTTTATAACTTGGCTATTGTGAATCCTGCTGCTATACACCTGGACATGCATGCATCAGTATAATCTTCTAACTTTAGTTCCTTTGGGAAGTGACAGTGATGGTCCTAGTCCTATTGTTTGAGTCCCCTCCAGAGGGATCTCTATAATAGCTGTACTAATTTACAATCCACACACATCCTCACCAGCACGTATTATTGTTGTATTCTTTTAAAAAACATTTTATTGTTACATTGTAATTATACATCACGTTGAAGTTCCCCATGTTATAAACAATCATTCACACAGCTCTGTGTGTATTTCCCTTCTTATCCCACCCCACTCTCACTTCCTCCTTCCATGTGTGAGTTGGTGAGATTGATAGTAATATGTCCACATATTGCCATAGTAGTATTTGAACTTTCCTTCTTCAGTCCTCTTTTCCTCCCTAACTCCTATAACGCATTTCGACTACTCTATAGATCTTTCTCTGCACTATTTGAAGTTCCTTAAATGTATGATTTTCTAACTTCCATAAATGAGAGAAAACATACCTTACCATTCTGAGACTAATCTTACTTAGCAATACTCTATAGTTCCATTCATTTTCCTGTAAATGACATAATTGTGGTTATTGCTGAGTCAAATTCAACTGTGTTCATTCACCACAGTTTCTTTATCCATTCATCTGTTGGTGGACAACTGGATTGGTTCCATCATTTGGCAACTGTGAATTGTGCTGCTATAAGCATGAGTATGCATGTATCACTATTATATTCTAATTAAATAGGTGTGCCAATAGTGGTCACTTGCCTTCATGAGCAAATTCTTGAACTCTATGACTGCAACATTTGATGTCCAATTAGGTTTTTTGCAATTTTATCTTCATAATGAGTCTGCAGGCAATATTTAGCTAATGTACATTTTTGAAAGAAGAGAATGACAAGCTTTATATTCAAGTTTATAACAGTGATATTTCCCTCAGATTCTTTCAATACTGCACTCCCAAGGTTCTGCTTTATTGAACCTAATAACATTCTGAGCTATTTGGGAATCAGTGCCATTGCATGTGCTGCAAATAATTTATCTGACCAAAGAATCAAATTGTTCTTAGGAAAAGCACAATAAACAGTTGGATTTTACTCATGAAAACTTGTTCCACACTACTTTTGATTTGTTCGGAGCTGGGACAGAGACAACAAGCTTGACACTGAGATATGCTCTCCTGCTCTTAATGAAGCATCCACATGTCACAGGTATGACCGAGGAGTGTGTGAATTTTAGAGTTGATGGGAAGAGGATGCTAATGTCTGCAACTTGTTTGTCTTAGAGAAGATTCACTATTGAACCCTTAGTAGGACCACCTGTACTTGGCAGGATGCCTGAGAGAAGTGAAGATGGCATAGCAGCAGGAAAAGCAGCAAAACTCTGGTGCAGAGCCTGGATTTTCTGGGAAGTGATTTATGGTCAGAGCAGACAGCACAAATGGGCATAGTATTCTATTCCAACAGGTCACTTTATACAAACATAAATTCTTGAAGATACCTTTCCACATTCTGCTAATTCTAATTATTGGGTAGTCCAAAGGAAAAACTCAATCCCAGTTCCTGGGAGGCTGAGACGGGTATATTCGAGTTTGCGGCTAGTCTCAGCTACTTAGTGAGGCCCTCTGCAACTTAGTGAGACTTTTTTTCAAAATAAAAATAAAATATAGCACTTGGGGTTAGCTCAGAGGTAGAATACTCCTGGGTTCAATTGCCAGTACTGCAAAAAAAAAAAAAAAAAAAAAAAAGAAAGAAAGAAAGAAAGATAGAAAAGAAAAAGGAAAAACTCTGTTTACTGAAGCATACATGAAAATTCTAGGAGTTTGTGAGCCTGCCTAAGATCAATTATATTCTTGGAAGTTTTCTGAAAACTAAAAGTTATTAGAAAGACATTTCTATACCTTCAGATAAACCTAAAAGAATTTTATTAACCCCAGCATCTGCTTCCATAAAAATTCTACCTCACTAAGTAAGTGTGTGTGTGTGTGTGTGTGTGTGTGTGTGTGTGTGTGTGTGATACTGGGGATTAATCCCAGAAGTATTCTACCTCTGAGCTACACCTCTATTCCTATTTTTTATTCTTTAATTTGAAACAGGGTCTCACTAAGTTATAGAGAGCCCACTGTGTAGCTGAGGTTGTCCACAAACTGAGATCCTCGGGTCTTAGTCTCCCAAGTACTGGTATTACAAGCATGCAGCACCACGCCTGGCAAGTAAAAATATTTTTGAGAAGGGTGGCCAATAATTTTATCTCTCCACAACATTACCATAGAATTTTTTTACAGAGTTTTATTGGCACAGCACATAGGACATATACTTCCTTTTTCTGGTGGAATGACAGTAGCATAGTTATGAATGAGAATGAGTCCTTTATAGGCTGAAACAAAGAACAGTTAATAGTCAGCAAACTTCACCACATTTCTGAAACACAGAGAGAAGATTGACGGGTGATATTCAATGGAGCAGGGAGGTTGATGGTGTGACCTCAATGTCATAAGAGGAAGAGTTATGAAGGAGGAAAGCACACTGTGTCTCTACACCCCCAGTAGAATCCCTGCTTGGAACTAGAAGCTGTGAGAGGATATAGAGACAAGGCTGAAACAGGAGGCTCACCCTGCCAGTTCTCCCTCCACATCTCCTTTCATCAGGTGACTAATTTTCCCTCACAGGAAAAGAGAGGCTTGCTTCCCAGAGAAACGGAGCTTGAGAGGCCTCTATTGAGGGGCCTCGCGTAGTCTCAAAATCTGCTTGCCCATCTTGCCTCCTGTGATTCAGCACCTAGCTATATCCTCCAGAGCAAGAAGAATTGTAGATCTACCATCTTGATAGACCATTTCCTCCAACTTTGCAGCAGAGTAAATGAAATAAGAACATCCATCCAAGATACAAGTCATGGAATTTCAGATCACCCAAATTGAAGAGAAATTCATAAAACCTTCCAATAAGTTATACCCTTTCATATATAAATCCTTACTATTCAGACTGCATGAGATTTCTTAAGTGTAAATATTGTCTTGTGTATTGATGAGATGCTAGGGGATTTTCAGACCTCCAATGATTGGCATTAATTTTATCCCCTATATTTCTTTTCTCCAAAAAATACCAGAAAATATGTTGTATCCCAATGTGGGTAAGCCAGTCAGAGAAAACCATGGGCTCCAGGAATGTGGAGAACTCATGGAGAAGATGATAGTGTTAGGGAGGCTTCTGGGCATGAGGCCTGGAAAACACCCACTTCAAGATGCACCATGTGGGTGGTGCAGGTGTGCAGGCAGACGCCAGGAACTAAAGGGAAGTGGTGGGATGGTTTGAGGCTTCCCCATAACTGGGCAGTTAGTCCTAAGAGTTTGAAGCATCTCCCTGAGCATTTGGTAATAATTCTAACTCAAGAATTAAAAATTATGAATTGAAATAAAAGGACAAGTTTCAATCAAAGAAATGAAAATTTAAAAATAATGTAGTTTTCTTACTAGGAATAGAGTTTATGTAGTCAGCATTTAAATATTCAAGCTTGGTGTAACCAACAGCTGTAGTTCAGTATATTCTGGTAAATGGAGTGAGAGGAGGCCTCTGTGTGTATGCTTTGTGTGTGTGTCTGTGTGTGTGTCTGTGTGTCTGTGTGTCTGTGTGTGTGTAGATATATACTTTTGTATGAGACTAATTCAGAAATGAAAGTTGTCATATAACATCCCAGGAAATCAATAAATATTGTCTACACATGCACAACTAAGAAAAAGAATCATTATTTATAAATATGAATATATAACTACTGGAATTTTCAGAAGCATCTGAAGAATGTTTAGTGGCCACATTGGAGATGTGAAAGTATGAAAGGAGTACAAATAACTGATCACACAAACACAAGACAAATAGGCATTTTTTGCCCATTATAAGTTCATTTTTAAATTCACTTTTTGACATTAAATTAATATTTGACTCCTCTTCATGTTTCTCTCAGATCTCTGATTTCTTGACTTAATTATGTCCTGTTTATTTTGTAAAACATTTAATAATTTCTATTTAGATGAGTTATCATGATTACTGATTATGATATTTGCTGATACAATATGAAACCTAGTTCAGAAGAATGGTATGTATTTATATTATGACAAATCTATATGCCCTAGTATACCTCTGGACATATAATTTATACTTATAATGCTGTTGAGAATCCTCATTATTCTCCATGAACCACTGCTTTTCTATGACAAAGGTGCCATTTTACACCCATTCAATCATTTCTTACCTGTGTCTTACCAGCTAAGGTCCATGAAGAGATCAACCATGTGATTGGCAGTCATCGGAGCCCATGCATGCAGGACAGGAGCCACATGCCCTACACAGACGCTGTGTTGCATGAGATCCAGAGATACATTGACCTGGTTCCCACCAACGTGCCTCATTGTGTGACCCATGATGTAAAATTTAGAAACTACTTGATTCCCAAGGTGAGCTGCTTTTCACCTGTGCTACACCTCAGTGCTCTGGATGTTCCAAATTCATAGCATGATTCCAAACCTCCAACAAGACAAGACAAGGGTAGTGCAAAAATCTTACATGTGGCTGCTTAATAAATTCTGTGCTGTTTCAAGATGTGTGTGTGTGTGTGTGTGTGTGTGTGTATGTGTGTGTGTTGCACTGGGGATTGAACCCAGGGGTATTCTACCTCCAACCTACACCCTAGACCCTTTTCTTTTTTGATTTAGAAACAGGGTCTTGCTAGGTTGCTGAGAGTCTTGCTAAGTTACTGAGACTGGCCTCAAACTTTCGGTTCTCCTGTCTCAGCTTCTGAATACTGGGATTACAGGCAGGGGCCACTATGCCTAGCTTCCATAAATCTTTATAACAGGTGTTGGTACCTGGCAGTGTGGGTCTTCCAAATTCCTACTGCCTTATTAAAACTGTTTTTGTTATTCTGGGTGCTTACATTTTCAAATGAATGTTAAAGTTCAATTTTCCAAATCTAACTCTGAGATTTTTATCATAGTGACAGTGAATTTGTAAATAAATTTGAAAAGATTTGGTGTCTTGAACCAATGATTATTTTCAATTCATGATTCAGAATCCATGTTATTTTCTCAGTAATGTTCGGTGTTCAGTGCAATGACTTCTAAATCTCTTGAGGAGAGAT
The DNA here is from genome assembly GCA_004027655.1 of Graphiurus murinus. Taxonomy (NCBI): domain Eukaryota; kingdom Metazoa; phylum Chordata; class Mammalia; order Rodentia; family Gliridae; genus Graphiurus; species Graphiurus murinus. The sequence continues at coordinate 17,623 of PVLC010011993.1, forward strand.
TTAGGGTTTTTAGAATAATGAATTTTTAAAATATTTTGTTTATATTATGATTATTATGATGCTATGGCATTTCTTGATGCCGGCTACCTGAAAATAGAGTTGGTTTAATAATTCTGTTGATCTTATGTTTAGTAAACTGGTGAAATGACTATGTATTACAAATGCTTTATCTGTATAGTTATTAAGAATTTAAAGGTACATTTACTGCTCTCTGCATACTATGTTTATAACTTGTTTTCAAATTCTGTGTCCTTAAGCTTTCTATATGGCATATAGCACTAGAAAGGATTTCCAGGATACGACTGAACAGAATTGTTGGTACTGAGCATCTTTGCTTTATCTCAAAGTCAAGGTGATATTTTCAGTTGATTTTAGTAGATTTTCTTCATCAGATTATGAAAGGCTGTCTTGTTTTCCTAATTTTATATAAATTTGGGTCATGAATGTGTGTGAAATTTCAAGAAATTTCTTCTGTTTTTCTATCGTCATTATAGCCTATATTCTCCAGGATTTCCTCAGTTCAGTAAATATATGTATTGTAAGATAAAATGTACAGCTGGACTTGAACTGCCACATATCATTCATGAACACTGTATTATCCCCAGAGATTTCAGTCTCAAATTTTTCTTCCAGAAAATTTTCTTGTCAGATTTTTTATATCAATGCTTGCTGCACAAACTTCTGTGTGAAATGTTCCTGATATAGGTCTGGTTTTCATTCTCTCGTTCTTGTGACCACTTTGCGGTATCTTTGAGATGCCCAAAAACTTTTGGTTTAGTAGTAAACATCATGCATGAAAAATGCAGTATTTCAGGTGATATTTATCTCTTTCTAGACAGAGTTCATTCCTCCATACCGTGCACACAAAATTATGTCATGCTTCTGGTCCTTGATGCAGATAAGGCTAAATGAACCTAGGTTCTGGGTTCCATGGCCATGACACCTCTACACTTAGGCAGAACACTAATCTGGGTTAGACTCAATCCTGACCCAAATTAGTAATAACAACTCCTTGTATATTAAAAAAAAAAAACTGAATGTAGGATAAAAACAGATAAAAATTAAATGTGTAGGATCAAATTCCCTGTTTTGCCCATCTCTTCAATATTGAGGATGACTTTTGTCTCAGGGACTCTACCATGGTCTATAACACAGAGTTCCTGCATTAATCCAAATGTTTTATTTGCTATGCTATGAGTGACTCTATTCCACTTGAGGCCAGGACATTTCATTAAATTAAAAATGATAAAACTAAAAGTTACTTTTTCATTGGGAAAAGTGTTATAGGATTGAAAGGAGGCAATTACTAATGTTATCCCATGGTAATGATGGAATTGACTTTATCAGTTGGCAATAGGATTTGTTCAGGTGATGGCAGATCAGGTAGAAGGGTTAGGACATCAGTCTACCTGTACTCACCACTGACAGACATTCTTGAGGTCAGTGGGTAATGCTAATAAAATGGGTGTGTCTCCTTATATTTAAATAAATGGGATATACAGTTTTTCTGTAGCTGGCCAGCCTGTAAATGTTTCTGACTTCACACTTCAGAAGGATTCTGTTGCCACTTCTGAGTTCTGCCACTATAGCCTGCATGCTATAAAAGGCACCCAAGTAAACCAATGAGGATGACTATGTTCACTGTTTATTGAAACCAAAATTTACATTTTGTAAAATTGTCACATGCCAATAATTTACTACTTTAATATGTTTATTTATTTGGAAGCGTGCCTACTATACATGCTATGCAAAAACAGGTGGCAGGCTTGTGGAAGTCAGATATAACAAATTCCTTCAACTAGAGCCCCTGAAATGATGTGAGGTCAAGTTGCATTTGTATCCTCTCTGAAGAAAACTTGTCAGCCTCAGGTTCCAAAGCTTATATCAATTTCTAAAAGTTTATTTCTTTATTTATTATATTTAAATGAGAATATTTTTCAACTCCACTCTTAATTATGATGTAGAGTAAAATGATGATTCATATTTTTCAATGAACTTCCAATTATTTGTGCAATATTGCTGAAAATATTTCTCTTTGTTTTTTGTTAATTGGTACATTGTAATCATACATCTTTGTTAGGTACAAGCTGATAAAGACATATAGCACACATTTCTCATTTAAGCCCTTCCCTAATTCCCTCTCCCTCCCTCCTTCTCAAGTTCAGTTTAGTGATTGGCTTTGATATATTTGTGAAAGTACATCATTTGCATTAGGGTGTCCCCCTCCCCCCACCCCATCTATCACCTTCAGTTAAGTCAACTTCTTTGCTTATCTAAGATTTCTCCTTTTTCATCTGGAGTCCCTCTTATGCCCCATCTTCTCCCTTGCACCTGCATATTAGGGAGAACATATGCTTTTTTAACCCTTGTGACTGACTAATCTCACTTAACATATGTTTTCCAGTTGCATGAATTTTCCTGCAAATAACAGGATTTTGTTCTTCTTTATGGCTGAGTAAAATTCCATCGTGTACATATCTCATACTTTTGTAATCCAGTCATCTGTCAATGGACATCTTGGCTGTTTCCAATATTTGGCAATTGTGAATTGTGCAGATATAAACATAGATACACATGCGTCGGTCTGATAGGTTGGTTTCCATTCTTTTGGGTAGATACCCAGAAGTGGTACTGCTGGATCATATGGTAGGTTCTTTCCTATTTGTCTGAGGATCCTTCGTACTGTTTTCCAAAGTGGTTGCACTAATTTGCAATCCCACCAACAGAGTATTAGGGTTCCCACTTCTCCAAACCCTCGCCAGCATTTGTTGCTGTTCCTGTTTTTTATGATTGCCATTTTGATTGGAGTTAGGTGAAATCTCAAGGTAGTTTTGATTTGCAACTCTCTGATTGCTATTGATGTAGAAAATTTCCTCATACTTTTATTGGCCATTTGTATTTCTTCTTTTGTGAAGAGTCTATTTAGATCCTTTGCCCATTTTTTTATTGGGTTATTTGTTTTCTTAGCTGTGAGTTTCTTGAGTTCTCTCTATATCCTAGATATATCCTAGATATCTTCTATCAGAAGAGTAGCTGGCAAAAATTTTCTCCCACTCTGCAGGTTCTCTGTTGAGGTTCTTGATAGTTTCCTTTGCTGCACAGAAGCTCTTCAGTTTGATGCAATCCCATGTATTGATCTTCCTTTGAATTGTTTTTGCTTTGGGGCTCTTGTTGAGAAAGGTTTTACCTGTGCCTATGTGTTCAAGTGCTGGGCCTATGCCCTCTTCAAGTAGCTGCAAGGTCTCTGGCCTAACTTCCAGGTCTTTGATCCACCTTGAGTTGACTCTTGTGCAGGGTGAGAAAGTGGGGTTTATTTCCAGTTTCCTGCAAATGGTTAACCAGTTTTGCCAACACCATTTGTTAAAGAGGCTATGTTTTATCCAGTGTATGTTTTTGACCCCTTTGTCAAAAATCAGTTGACTGTAAGCACATGGGTCTGTTTCTGAATCTTCTATTCTGCTCCATTCATCTGTGTGTCTGTTTTTGTGCCACTATCATGCTGTTTTTATTACTGTGGCTTTGTAGTAGAGATTGAAGTCAGGTATTGTGATATTTCTTGTATGATTCTTGTTACTAAGAACTACTTTGGCTATCCTGGGCTTTTTGTTGTTCCAAATGAATTTAAGGACTGATTTTTCTGTGTCTGTGAGGAGCGACCTTGGTAATTTCATGGGTATTGCATTGAATCTGTAGATCACTTTTGGGAGGATGGCCATTTTGATGATATTTATTCTGCCTATCTAAGAACATGGAAGATCTTATCAACTTCTAAAGTCTTCATCAATTTCTTGACTTTTTATAGTTTTCTTTGTAGAGGTTCTTTACCTCTTTGTTTAGGTTTATCCCTAAGTGTTTTATTTTTTGGGGATGCTATTGTGAGTGGAATTGTTTTCTGAATTTATTTTTCAGTGGATTTATGGTTGGCATACAAGAAAGCTTCTGAATTTTTAGGATTGATTTTGTATCCAGACACTTTGCTGAATTTGTTGATCAGTTCTATAAGTTTTTTGGCTGATTTTTTGGGTCTTCTAAGTATAGTATCATGTCATCTGCAAAAAGAGTAGTTTTATTTCTTCTTTCCCTATTTACCCTTTTGATTTCCTTCTCTTGACTTATTTCTCTGGCTAGAGTCTCAAGTACTATATTGAACAGAAGAGGTAATAATGGGCATCCTTGTCTTGTTCCTGTTTTTAGTGGGAACTCTTGCAGTTTTTCTCCTTTTAATATGATTTTGGCTGTGGGCCTATTGTATATTACCTCTGTGATGTTGAGGTATGTTCCTTCTATTCAGATTCTCTGCAGTGCTTTTAGCATGAATGGGTGTTGGATTTTGTCAAATGCTTTTTCAGCATCAATTGAGATGTTCTTTTTTTTTTGTCTTTGAGTCTGTTTATGTGATGAATTACATGGACTGTTTTTCAGGTGTTGAACCAGCCTTGCATCCCTTGTCAATTTCTTCTAGATTTTCCATTTTGTTGGAGTGTAGTTTTTCAAAATATTTTCTGATGATCCTCTGTATTTCCACACTGTCGGTGGTAATATCACCTTTTTCATCTCTTATCTTGGTTGATTCTCTTTTTCTTTTGGTTAGGCTGACCAATGGTTTATGTATCTTGTTTATTTTTTCAAGAAACCAGCTTTTGGTTTTGTCAGTTTTCTGTATTTTTTTTATTCTCTACTTCATTAATTTCTCCTCTGATTTTCATAATTTCCTGTCTTCTACTAGCTTTGGGGTTAGATTGTTCTTGTTTTTCAAGTGTTTTGAGCTATGTCATTAGGTTATTTATTTGGAGATTTTCTGTTCTTCTTATGTGGGCACTCAGTGCTATAAATTTTCCTCTTAATACTGCCTTCAAAGTGTCCCAAACGTTTTGATATATTGTGTGACTGTTTTCATTGGTTTCTAGGAACTTTTTGATTTCTCCCCTTACTTCTTCTATGACCCAATCCTCGTTCAGCAGTGCAGTGTTCAGTCTACATGTGTTTACATGGTTAGTGTGGGTATTCTTAGAGTTGAGTTCTAATTTCACTCCCTGTGGTCTGAAAAGATGCAGTGCTCTCTTTGAATTTGAATTTGAATTTGCCAGTGCTCTCTTTGTGTCCCAGAATGTGGTCTATTTTGGAGAAGGTTCCATGTGCAGCTGAGAAAAATGTGAATTCAGCTGTAGTTGGTGAAAGAGTCTATATGTGTCTAATAGGTCCATTTGGTTTATGGTATTCTTTAGGTCTGCTGCATCTTTACTGACCTTTTGTTTAGAGGATCAATCTAGTGATGTGAGAGGAGTATTGAAGTCTCCCAATATTAGTGTATTGGGATCTATGTATGTCTTTATATCATACAGAGTTTGTTTTATGTTTGGGGCATAGATATTGATAATTGTTATTTCTTCTTGTTTGATTGTTCCTTTTACTAGTAAAAATGACCTGCTTTGTCTCTTCTGATAATCTTAGGCCTGAAGTCTAGTTTATCTGATATCATGGTTGCTACTCCTGCTTGTCTTCGAGTTCCATTAGCATGGATGACCTTTCTCTAGCCCTTCACCTTTAGTTTGTTGGAATTTTTGCTTGTAAGGTGTGTATCTTGTAGGCAGCATATAGATGGATTCTGGGTTTTAATCCATTTCGCCACCTTGTGCCTTTTTATTGGGGAGTTGAAACCATTTATATTCAGTGTGATTATTGAGAGATGACTTTTAATTCCAAACATTTTGAGTTTTGACTTCTGTTTTCAGTGGTGTTTATTCTTCTTTGCTTAATTGTTTGATTCCTTGAAATTATTGTTTCTCTGGTTCTGATGTTTACTCATTAGTTCTTCTTTGTAGTTAATCTCTTTGAGTATTTTCTCTAGTGCTGGATTGGAAGACATAAATGCTTTCAGTTTCTGTTTGTCAAGGAAGGTTTTTATTTCCTCATCAATTTTGAGAGAGAATGTTTATGGGTAGCAGAATCTTGGCTGCAAGTTATTTTCTTTCAGAGTTTGGAATATGTTACTCTAGCCCCTCCTGGCTCTCATGACTTGATTTGGGAGGTCTGGAGTGATTCTGACTGGTTTACCTCTAAATGCCACTTGGCCTTTTACTTTTGTTGCCTTTAGAATTCTCTCTGTAGCCTCTTCATTGGTCAACTTCATTATTATGTGGCGTGGTGAACCTCTTCTTTGGTCTTGTCTAGAGGAAGTTCTATATGTTTCCTGTACCTGTGTGTCAACATAGAATTTGAAAATTCTCTGATATTGCTTCTTTGAAAAGATTGTTTATTCCATAAGTTTCAACTTCTAATCCCTCTTCTATGCCTATCAATCTTAGGCTAGCTCTTTAAAATTGGCCCAGATCTCAACAATGTCCACTTCATACTGTCAATTTTTTTTTCTAAATTATGTACTGTGGATTCATTTTTGAAATGGTCATCTTCTAAGAGTGATATTCTATTTTCCATGTGGTCTAATCTACTCTTTATAGTTTGTTTTGATGCCTTCACTTCAATTATTGCATCTTTCACATCCTTCATTTCCTTCAAGGCTTTCCTTTGATTCCTGTTCAGGGTGTCAGAGTCTTTGTTTATTTCTTTTCAGCTCTCTCTGCATTCTTTCTTGAAGTTTTGTATCATTTCTACTACTAAAGATCTGAAATGGTCTTATGGTAATTTCTGCCATTCAGTGTTGTTGAGTTCTGTTATTGTGGGGTTGTGGTGGCTTATTGTTTCTTTGCTGTTTTTCCTTTTACTTCCCATGGTTTCCCTGTTCTTAAATTTATATCTTTTCTGCTCTTAAGTTTTCTCATCCAATCTCTGCAGTGGGGCTTTAGAAATGTCCGCTGTTATATACAGGGGCAGGTTGTGTTCAGTGGTAAAGATTGGGTGAGAAGTCACAGTATGAATGCAAGAATAGGGTAAAGTAGCGGGTATGGTCCAGTGGAATAATAGATTGAGTGTGTTGAGGTGATATATTGTAAAGATTAGAGGTAGTGGATATGTCTGGGAATTCTGATAGCCAATGTACAGTTTTAGGTGTGGTAGTATGATATGGTCTTGATATGAGACAGGGAAAAAAGGAAAATGAAAAGTGAAAAGAAAAAGTATTGAGGAGAAGAATATAGGTGGGAGAGAGGGAAGGGAAGCTTGTAAAAGGGATAAGGAGGAGAGTCAACAAACTGAGCAAAAAATAACAAAGCAACCAGTCATCCAAACATACATAACTAAATCAAGGCAATACAAAACAAAAGAAAGACAAAAATGAACAACAAAAATAAAAACCAAAATCCTCCTAGTTTCTAAGTACAGACCTGAGTTGGCTTCAGCAGTCCTTTTAGAACTGTGTGGATATTTTCAGCTTTTAAATATCTGCCCACTCTATTAGATTTTCAAGTGTGGCTCTGGCATTCTTATTTGCTCTCTCTGTCAGTGCAGGCAGGGAGTTCTGTTGGTGCCTCTCCCACTGCAAGCTTGTGTCTATGAGCTCTCCACAGGGCCTGTCTGTGTGTCTCTCTCTGCCTTTGCTGGTGGCGGTAGTGCAATCTAAATCCCAGGAATTTTCCAAGGTACCTGGAAGTTCTCTATGCCCTGTGTACTGGGTCCCTCCCACAGTTCTGCTCCTATCCAATTGCTAGGAGGGCGGGTGTCTGAGTCTGTCCTTTGTATTGGGTCTCCTAGACCCCAGGAGTGCAATCCAACTTACAGATCCCTGCTGCTCTGGCTCCAGTGGGAGGGGTGATCTGGGTTTCCTTGCAGCAGGCTTAAGATGATTGTGCCAGGTGTTCTTGATCACTGTTGATCCTGGGGGAATATGCTGTCTGATTAGGGTGTGGAGTTCCATAGTCGCTTACTCCAACTCTGGTCACTGGGGGTACAGGAGGTCATTGGAGATCTTGGTGGTAATAGACCCCACTCTGGGCAGTAGGCAAGATGGTGGCTGGCAGGGTGGTGGCTGCCTGTTCGCTGAGTGCACCACTACAGTGCCTGCACTCTGGCTCCTTTGTTCTCCCTGGGTTCAGTTCAGCTGCTTTTGTTGCTTTATTTTTTATTCAGTTTTGTTTTTGCTGCTTTTCTTTTCTTTCCTTCCATCAAGAAACAGCTTTTGCAACAGTTTTGATTCAAGCTCTATGGAGCAGTTGATTGCTACTCTGGCTCTGGAGGGAGCGGTGAGCTAGGATAGTCCCACAGGGGCTTAGGCTGGTCTTAATGGCCACTGCCACTCTGCAGCATGGGGCCACTGCCACACAGATGGGCTTCTTTCCTCTCCCTCGTCAGCTTTCTGGGGTCTCTTTAGTTGTAGTTCAATTTTTATTGCTTTGATTGCTTTTTTGTTCCTTTTCTTTCTTCCTTCAAGAGGCTGCTTTTATGGCACATTTGGTTCAAGCTCATAGCACCTGATGAGAGGTGTTTCACTCAGACGCCTGAAAGATTTTCCTAAATCACTTGTTTGGAAATACTTACAGGAATAATTTAAAAGACAAGATATTGAACCTCTTATATGATAAACTTAAGGATGAAATTTTTATTACTTTTGCCCTTAAAATCTTTAAATCTACATGTAATTAAAGTTTGTCTATAACTACAACAATGCATGTATGTCTGTCTGGGCACTCCTCTGTCTTTAATGTGCATGTCCAAAACCAAGGATATTATACTTGATTAGTGGTAATTACATGCACACTTAGAAGTGATTATTAATTCAAAAATACGATAGAGTTTATTGTTAAAATTTTCCAATATTTACAAATACTTTTATAGCTATTCTTTTGTAATTCAGTATGGGGTCCAGGAAGGAGCACATGGTGTGGTTTCTTGTCACATTGATCTTATGTAATCAGAAATAGTTTTCAGTCCTTGGTTTGGGCATACTGAAGATTTTAGGACAGTGGTCACTTAAAATGCTCTTCTGGCTGGCTTTGTTTTATTATCTTCTAGAGATTAGGTTTGAGTTGTGAATTTGGTAAGGCACCATCACTGGAGCCATGTATAAACCACTGAACCATGTTGGTGAAGTGGGATCCTGGATGTCACTTCTGCCATTGTTGGTTATGGATGTTTCACATTCCAACAGAGCCTTCCATATCAGTCTGTGATCCACAAGGCTGTGTGAAAACTGAAGGGATGAAACTGAGCAGCAGAAGTGGTGGCAGAGACTTGTTTCTAAGTATGATAAGGAGAGCAGATTCAGAAACACCAAGGTGCCCAGGTACTCAGTACTTGAGATGCTACAGAGGCACTTTAGCAAGTTCCTTGCCACTGACCTCACTTCTCCCTGTTTGATACATGGCATGTCTGGCTGGAAATATCACTGTTCTTCTTCAGACTTGATTTCCTTTCTATATAGACACCAATATTGAACTAAGTGACTTCCACTGGAACTTGCAGCTCAGTGACACTTCTGTAACTTGGCTTATCTATGTCTATTCCTAGGGTACCACTGTAATAACATCCCTAACATCAGTGCTTCACGACAGCAAGGAATTCCCCAACCCAGAGAAGTTTGACCCTGGACACTTTCTAGATGACAGTGGCAACTTTAAGAAGAGTGACTACTTCATGCCTTTCTCATTAGGTAAGAGAAACTGATTACCCTATGTTCCCTGGGGAACTAGATACCCTTTTGGGTCTATTGTGACTTACCTGTTGCCTCCTCTGAGGCTGGTAGATTTTTCCTTTGTATATGAGGAGAAGCAACACTCCCAATGCCCATTCAATTTTCCTGATCATGATGCATCCTTAGTTTGGGAACAGAATTGTAGCATTTTGCTTTGTTGACCCAGTTCCTCCAAATTTAGAAAGTTAGAGTATTGGTTATTTTATTCCTTATATAAACACATGATGGAGGTCACAAAGATCTCTTTTTAGAGATAAAACTCATTTAGCCACTCCCACCATAAGAAAGGTGAGCTCATGCACAGCATGAGGGAATGCCTGCATACAGTGTTGCTCACACTCTAGGCTGAGCTATGAATATTCAAGTCTACAAAAGCCCAGAACAGCACTAAAACCCACATATCCAGTTAGACAACTGAATGAACATTTCATGAAATTCAGTGGAATGAATGCTATGAGAGAGGAAAGCACACATTTCTGTGGTTGGAAGAGGTATATATCAGAAAGTACCAACTTTGTGCTCTCATATCCCACTATGAAGCACATAATAAAGGATGGAACATTCTAAGAGTATAAATAACATTTCAGATGTGTCAAAGGGGACAGAAACAATGGAAAGGAGAGAGAAGAGCAGGTGGCACAGGGGCTCTGGTTCCACATGAGCTGGTTATTGTCTCACAATCAAGAATGCCAGTAACACTGCTAAGAAACCATGGGGTCATGAAAACAGTGCATGTGTGGCAGGATACCCTGAAATAATCACAGAGAGCTATCGTCTTGCTCTGATCATGGGCATGTGTTTGTATATTGGATCTCCACACATGCAATGTGAGTGCTGAGTGTCTGACCATGGAATCTCCTTCCTAGATTCTATATCTCTGATGTCTTATATATGACACTGTAGATGTGATGATGATGACAACAACCTCTCTTCCAGTTCACATTACTGAACAAACAAAAGATAAGCAAATTAACAGAAAATATACGTTTTCAGGTGGTTTATTCTTCCATCAAAATGTGAATTTGATGTGTAGGAAAATTAGTGAGGGCAACCTATTTTGTTTAAGAGGGAGTTACACAGAGTGGAAAGTGGAAACAAAATTTGACCTGGGTCTTCATGCTGTATGTGACAAGTGTATCTTTGTCAAAGGCATAACATGAAATAACACTTCAAAATGCAGAGTGTTTCAGGTTGAACAGGAGGTAAAGTTACATCTGTGAACACAGGGTGTGAAAAATGGAATAGGAGTTTATGGTACATTAGACTGAAAACAAGAAGCACAAGCAATGTAGATGTGTTTGATGAAAAGCACCAACAGAAACTTGAAATGAGAAAAATTCTGTTTAATGTAGGAATATTTGGTAAAGTGCTGGCATGAACTTGGAGTTGAATAAATTGTTTTGATAATATGTTTAATAATAACCTGTTATGTGAGTAGAAAAATCTCTTTATTCATTTCCCTATATAAGTTTCTATTCATCCTTGAACTCTTCCATGCATACATCCATGCTTCCATCTAATCATTTGTAAAAAACTTACTATGTAATCTCACTGTAGCAAGTAGACACAGACTTCTTGCCATGGCCACAGTTGCACAAAAAGAGTAACTACATTCTCTTTTTATTAATATTTTTAGGAAAACGAGAGTAACTACATTCTCTTTTTATTAATATTTTTAGGAAAACGCATATGTGCAGGAGAGAGCCTGGCCCGCATGGAGCTGTTTTTATTCCTGACTACCATTTTACAGAACTTCAAACTGAAACCTCTGGTTAACCCAAAGGATCTTGATACCACTGCATATGTCAATGGACTTCTTTCAGTGCCGAAATCATATCAGATGTGCTTCGTTCCTGTCTGAAGTAGAGCAGACTGTCTGGCTGCTATTGTGCTGTTGTCTGCAATCCCCTCATTTGGGACTTTGTCCAACTCCTTCCCCAACCAGAGATGGCTTCTCTGACCTGTGCTATCATATCACCCTAATCTCATGCAGGGAACAGCCACCCTCCTCGCATGATAGTTGTCTAGTTCACAACTATCCTGCACCTGGGCTCCTTTGCTCTCCCTGGTCCACTTTCTGGGTTCTGTTCAGCTACACTTCAATTTTCATTACTTTGTTCACTTTTTGCTGCTTTTTTTTCTGTCAAGCTGCTTTTTCAGCAGTATTGATTCAAGCTCAACAGTGCCTGAGGAGAGGTGTTTCACTCAGTCACCATCCTGCTAAGTCACCACCTTCTTGATGCTAAGAACTGCTATGTCTATCCTGGGATTTTTGTTGTTCCAAATGAATTAATGACTGATTTTTCTATATATGTAAGGAATGACCATGGTAATTAAATGGGTATCGCAATGATTTCTGTAGATCATGTTTGGAAGAATGGACATTTTGATGATATTTATTCTGCCTATCCAAGAGCATGGTAGATCTTTCCATCTTCTAAGGTCTTCTTTGATTTTTTTCTTCAGTGTTTTAAATTAGTGAACATAAGTTTCTAGATTCAAAGACCCAAGAACCATGTATAAGACATTTCATAGGAAATGTTGAACACTAGGTGGAGCCAGATGATATTTCAGTATTTCAAGAGGAAAACCAGCTTCATTCAAAGAATCAAGATTCAGGGGGAAATGCAGTTTCTCAAAAGCAGCAAAGTAAACTGAATTCATTAAAGAAATACCTTAACCATTCTAAGAGAACCTAACTTCCATCTGGAAGCCTATGCTTGGCCAACTTTCAAAGACAAGGAAAACATCAGAAAAGTTTTCTCCATTCACAATTTCTTAAGGGAAAAAATGCATTCTGCCAAATAAGAGAGAAAAAAAGACAATGGAAGACTGGATGAAGACACAGAAGGTCAAAGAAGAAAACCTCATGTGATGTCGGAGGCAGTTCCTAAGAGGAGAGCGGAGCTGCAGGCCTGGAAAGCAACTAGAGCTCTAGAAGGAGGTAAAACATGCACAGTGGTTTCATGAAGAAAAAAATGGAAGGATATGTGATGTATGGTACTACTGTAAAGTTTTACAACATGGAGAGAATTTAGAGTTAAGTACCTAGTCTCTTCTACAGTGTTCAGCATATGGAAACAAAATTAAGTAAAGGAAAAAGAAGAGAAATAACCATATACACCACATGGTTCTACAGTGAATGCTCTTCACAAAGCCGTGACAGGGTGAGCACTGAATATTGACTAAGCACAACTGAGTCATACCTCTATTGGAGGAATGTGAAGGGGAGGAGGTATGTGGTGAATTAATGTGCTGACAGGGTATGATGATGTATGGAAATGCACTGAGAAGACTCACCAAATTAAATTTTCTGCTCACTAAAAACAGTACTATTAAAAACAGTACAACATAAATTATGTTCCTTTGATAAAAGTAGCCTGAATGTCACAAAAGAATCAAGTAATAAATAAATAAATGTATTTCACAAGTAAATACACAGTGATTTTGAATCTCTCTTTGTTTCAGGGTTTCCCAGTTACAGTCATGTCAGGATGATGTAGGAGGTGACCTTGATATATTCTAGGTGGGCAGGTGGTGTCCAAACAAAAACCAGACCATCATGGACATAAAGAAGGGCATGGGCACCTTTTGGAAGCAGGCTCAGATGCTGGCATGAAGACCTGTGGGGGCTAAGGAAGAGAGGATGCCCTCTTGTCAAAATTTATTTTAGATTCATTAGTAGCACTGTTACAGAATTGGGAAAGGTAAATGGTAAACATATTGGCTCTAAGTTGGCACAAGAAAGTGAAGACTATTCCAAATTTTTAATTTGTGTTGACAGTAACTCCAAAGCAGGAGCATGAGTGCCAGCAGTTAACTTTCATTGCTCCCCATGTCTGGCTGGTCCTTGCAATTTTGACATCTATGTTGGAAGCCACTCTTTGCTATATTTTCATTCTTTCAAATCCACACATCCATGAACACTAAGTGACACTCACCCAAAGAAATATCCTCCCTCTTCCCTTTTACCTTCTCTATAATTGTAAAGACAAAATAGTATCTTGGGACTCTTCCCTCACCCATCATACCTGTAGTACACAAAATAAGGAAATGTTGACAACAGACCCAGAATTAATCATACTTTTTATTCAGAACATGCAGTGGATAAATGCCTCTGACAGATCATATTATAATCACTTTGTGGTTTTCCAATGATAAAAGATTAATACCTCAACATTGGATAAATATTAGCACTAGGGGTACTCATTACAAGTGTTACACATCATAGGCAATGGGAGATGTATTTGTGCACTGACCCAGGAAAGTCTCCTGAATAGCTCTTCCCTAGATCTTAGGAGAATCAATGAGATGTGACAGGATTGATGAGAGAAGGCATCTCTGGCGGGGAAAAGGAAGTAGCAATGCCCCAGAGGAGGTGGTTGCATAAAACGGTATAGCAGCAGCCAGACAGTATGGTCTTCTTCAGACAGGAATGAAGCAGAGCTGGTCCAATGGTGGTACTGAAGCAAATCCATTGGCAATTGGGGTGGTCTGAAGGTCCACTGTGTCAACCAATGGTTTCAGGTTAAAGTGCTTTAAAATGGTGATCAGGAATATAAACAACTCCATGCAGGCCAGGCCCTCTCCCACACATATCTGTTTTTTCTGAAAATAACAAAGAGGGGAGTTAATCCTCTATAAGTGGCTGTGGTATTCACTTTGTTTTCTTACTAGCAGAATGAGAAAATGCAGAATTTTCTAATCATTGATTGGAAGTTTGTATAAAAAAATGGGTAAAGAATGGACACACTCATTCCCCACAACTTATCATAACAAATTTTTCATTCAAACAGTATCACAGATTTCATGCCAAGTACTTTAATTTCCCATATTTTAGTTGCTATTTTGACATTTGAACATTCTAACTATATTTTTATAGAAAAACAACCACTTTGCTTGTGTTTACTGTTCCCCTTCTGATGTGCCATGATCTTGCCTTCTATTCTTCACATCTGCTTTTTTCACCTCTAACTGTACACACTTTCATGAATCTCCAAAGTACCATGATTGCTCCTGTTCTATGTCATGCGACTCTTTCCTAGGCAGCACCCTTCTTATACTACAAGCAAGATACAGACAAATTTCTACTCTTTACATTCTTTTTATACCCTTAATTAATTAGCTCTTTCACTTTATGGGTTTCTCTCAACATTTGTAATTTCATTAAAGTTTAAATCCATGTTAATCATCATTTCATGGTTATTTACCTATTTCCTATTGTATTAAAATGCTAACTGTGAAAAAGTGGTCTTTGTGACATGACAATGAAGCCTCATGCTCTCTCTTTCTCTGCTTCTCACCTCAGTACTCTGAAATCCATGATCCCCAGCCTCACATGGACTGAACCCCAAACCATGAGCTGCTACATCTTCTTTCTTTTAAGTTACATGGTCAAGTCTTTTAAATTATGGATGTGAAAATGCTGACTAATACATAGTCTATGGGGTTTTTTTTGTAGAAATAAAACTTTTGAATAAATATCAAGGAGCTTAACACTGGGTCACATGATCCATGTATTTTAGTATTGTATAAAACTGCTAAAAGATCTTCCTTTGTGTCAGCACCATTCGGCCTTCCCATAAACAATGAATAATATAACCCTTTGCATTACATACATTCTACCATTTGGTTTTATCTGTTTTTTTTTATTTTAAACACTTGATTTTAATTATCTTTTAAATTGAGTTGGTCTATTTCTCATTGTTGAATTTAAGCTTTCTTTTTATGTTTAGAATAACAGTCTTTTATCAGGTATGTCATTTGAAAATATTTCTTCCAGCTTATGGATTTTCTTCTCATTCCCCAGGTAATGTCTTCTTCTTCAGAGTAGAAGACTTTTTATTTTATTTTAATGAAGTCCAATTAATCGGTTGCTTCATTCATGGATAGTTTTTGTTGTCATGTTTAAGATTCCATTGTAAGAACAAGGTCATGTAGAATTTCTTCTATTTTGTCTTCTCAGAATTTATAGTTTTGCACTTTACATTCAGATCTGCATCCTATCTTGGGTTAATTTTGTAAAGGATGTTAGGTCTATATCTAGATTCACCTGTTTGAACTTGAATGTCCAGTTGTTTCTGCAATGTTTGTTGAAAGGACTATTAAATTGAATTGCCTTTGCTCTTTTATCAAGGATCAATTACCTTTGTATGTGTAAATATATTCTTGACTCTCTATTCTGTTTCCTTTATCTAGTGTGTGTTCTTTCATCAGTACCACACAGACTTGATTTCTGCAGTTCTAAGATAAATCACTTAGGATAGATCCACTAACTTTTGTTCTTCTTCAGTATTGGCTATATTGTTTTTGCCACTACATATAAGTGTTATAGTCTGATTTTTGATATCTAAAATATAATTTGTCTAAAATTTGGTTAGGTTTGCATTTTATCAGTATTAAATCAAGAAGACTGACAATACTAACTAGCCTTCATATTCCTGACAAGAAATATTTCTCCATTTATTCAGAACTTTGGTTTTGTTCATCAGAATTTTATAGTTTTCTTCAAATGACTTTGTATATATTCTGTCAGATATGTCTAAATGTTTCATATTTTGGTTGACTAATTATCGAAGCCGGAGCCAGCTGACTAAGTCAGACAAGCTTGGAGGGAGAAAGTGTGGCTTGAGAAAAACAAAGACAAAAGTTACTTAAGAAAGAGAAAAACAAGGGATACATTCAGGAGGGCTGCCAGTAGATACTGAGCTGAGTTTATTTTGCTCAACTCTTACATAATTTTTTGAGAGCATCAGAGTATACATCAAGGTTAAAGCTTTCTCACAATGGTTACATCTATGAAAACAATCATCTCTAGGTCCAAGGTTCAAAGAACAAATATTCACATAGTTTTTACTGTAACAGTCTGAATAAACGTCTTGAGACAAAACAATACTCTTGCCCTTGGTCAGTAATCAGCACATGTTATAAGAACCTAGATTTCTGCAGAAACAGACTTCCATGAGCCTGAGAGTCTGTAAAAACAGACCTTGAGCAATGTCAGTTCCCGACAACTAATATAAATTATATTGTGTTTTTAATTTCAAATTTCATCTGCTTATTTCTGACATATAGAAAATAATTGATTGCTATCTATTCGCCTTTTTGCCTGAGATATATTGATTCAGTGGTTTAACCAAGGCAGACTTCCTGCATGTCCTGCAGATTCAGATAGAAATACGTGCAGTGGTGTGCAGGAGAGCAGATTTCAGAAGGGCTGAGTTGTGTAGTGGGAAAGAGTGTGGTGTGTATTGGGAAAGAGTAGGTGGATGGATGAGAGAAGCCTTGGATGTGTGTAATTTCAATTGAATTTGCACATATGTGGAGGTAGAAACTGGTATCTATCAGGGAACCTGCAAGTATAATGCGTTGTCACTATAGCAGTTTTTAAAAAAGCAATATTTCTTCCCATTGACTTTCCTTGGCATTCATGTGAAAATGACTTGACTGTAAACATGAAGCTTTGCTTGTGAGCGCTCATTCTGCTTCAGCGATCCATACCTACGTTGATATTCCCAGTGTTCTGCCCCTATCTTGATGTCTTCATTGCTGTAGCTTTGTTTGACATTTTTTAATTGAGGCTCTGAGCCCTCCTACTGTCATTATCTATCTATCTATCTATCTATCTATCTATCTATCTATCTATCTATCTATCTATCTACCTATCATCTATCTATCATCTTCATCATCATCTATCTCTCTGTCTGTCACCCTATCATCTATCTCCTATCCTGTCATCTATCATCTATTATCTATATCTATCTATCATCATCATCATTATTATCTTTCATCTATCATTTATCATCTATCTTCCATCTCTCTACCATCAACTATTACTGCCTATCTACCTATCTACCATCATCATTATCTATCTATCATCTATCTATCTAATCTATCATCATCATCATCATCATCATCATCATCATCATCATCTATGGTAATGAGGATTGGACCCAAGGGATACTGTACCTTTGAGCTACATCCCAACTCTATTTTACTTTTTTATTTGGAAACAGGATCTCACTAAGTTTCTGAGGGCCTTGCTAAGTCGATGAGGTTGGCTGTGGACCTGAGATTCTCTTGTTTCAGCCTCCCAAACACTGAAATTGCAGGTGTGTATCACTATGCCTGATCCCTGTTGGTTTATGAGTGTCCTGCTTCAGAGTAATTTTAACATGACCCAAGACTTGAATACCTTTAAGTTTGACAAGCTCATAAAACTAAATGAATTCAAAATTTCCAAGTTATATACTGTCTTCTTCTACAAGTTCATGTGTTCAGAGGGTTTGGGATATTTTAATAGTGTTGCTGGCATAATACTAGACACTTCACAGGTTCCCTGGAGGTTATGAATGCACCATTGTGGCCCTAGAACTAGGTAGAAAACAATATATTATATATTAATGATTCCCTGTGATCAATACTTAAATAACTACATTGTTGTGACTTCAGTTTCACATCATGTTTTCAGCCCTAAATCTTCCCCTTGGAATCTTGTCACTCCTAGTCTCTCCTTTATCCCCTGTGGATATTTAACCTCTTGATTTCCTAACTTCATGACTTAGTGTCTTTTCAGTTTACACACTCCTATTCATTTCTACTGTTGTTCACCAGAACGAGATTTTTGTTGTCTTCCATCTGGATTCTGATAGTGATAGCCCATCTGGTCTTAGTGAAAACACTCCCTTTCCCTATGATAATTTCTTGGTGTAGCTGCCATGTTTGTTTTTTCACAATTTAAACTTCATTGGAATTGTAGGCATAACTGATCCCATGCGAATTTTTGACAGAAAAAGAGAATTACATTCACCTATTTCTCTCTCTTTTTTAATAGTTTTATTGGTGATTGTAATTATACATTATAGTGAGATTCAAAATGATACAAACCCACAGGCATGTATCACTTGGTGTGTTTCTCTCTGTATCTCCCCCTTGTACGTTGAGTGTAATTGGTAGTGAGCCCTTCATATATGGATATAACATTGAATAGTTTCTCTTAAAAACTATGTGTGACTAAAAATATCTAGCTAAAAGTTGCTTAAAGTAATAGTGGGTTTATTTCTCTCAAATGCAAAGGATGTCATGGTGGGCCAGTCTGGGCCTAACACAGTAGCATTGAAGCATCCACATATCATAGGTCTTTCACTTTTTATCTCCATATTGATTTTTATAATTAAATCTTCATGTCCCAAGGTCATATCTACCCTGTCTCATATCTGTTTTGAACAAGAAGGAGGAAATAGAAAAGGGAAAGCAATAGCCTTTTGTTTATATCTTTTTGGGAAAAATATGCTTCCTAGCCCAGCTAGCTGCCCAGAGTCTCTTGAATGGGAATCTTCAGCAGGCAAGAAACAGGGTGTAGAAAATGTAGCTTGAGTCAAATGATGTACAGTCTCTGCTTTACCATATATGACTTTCTTTAATACTGCACTCTCCAGGTTCTGGGTTATTCAACTTTGTAATGTGATAAGTTATTTCTGATTCACTGCCATTACATATGCTGGCAAATAATTTGTCAAATAATATTATCAAATCATTCCTAGGAGAAGTCTAATCAACACTCAGAATTTACTTATGAAAACTTGGTTGCCACTGCATCTGATTTGTTTGCTGCTGGGACAGAGACAACCAGCACAACTCTGAGATATGCTGTGCTGCTCCTGATGAAGCACCCACATGTCACAGGTATGACACTGACAAGGAGAATGTAAATTTCAAAGATGTTGGGAAAAGGGTGTTGGTGTCAGCATCTTGTCTTAGAGAAACTTCACTATGTAACCTTACATACTGCCTATGTAACAAGCAGAATGAATGAGCAGGGGATGCATACTGGTTTCATTCCCAAAAGGCCACCTTATTCAGCAGATGAAACTTTTTTTTTTTTAAACTAGGATCAGCAGATAAATTTTTGAAGACTTCTTTTCTCATTCTGTTAATTCTAATTCTGGAGTAGGGGCAAGGAAACTCCCCTTCCTGAAGCATAGGTAGAAATTCTAGAATTTATTGAGGCCGTCTAAGAGAATTTTCATATTTGGAAGTATTCTATAAACATACATATATCAGAAAGGTACTTCCATTTTTGATAGAATGTGGTCCTAAATTTTTAATTCTCTTATTCCAGCAGTCTTTTCCCATGAAGCTTCTGTTTAATAAAGGGTATTTTTTGAGCGGGGGTGGTTTAGGTTGAAAAACGGACATTCTTCCTGATTGTCTTCCTTCCACATCTCCTCTCTTATGTGATTGATTTTCCTCCCCAGGAAAAGAGAGGCTTGCTCTCCAGAGAAACGGGAGAGATCAAGGAGCCTTATACTCAGGGGACTTACACAATGGCAGAGAAAAAGTGCAGGGTAGTGTTAAAAAGGATGATTTGGTAAAAGCTCACTCCTTGATTAGGGAGAATCTGAGCACTTTTTTTTTCCTTCTTCTTCCAGAAATTCAGCAGGTAGATATATCCTCCATAGAGTGAAAAACTGTGAACCACAGACCTTCATATTTTGCATCATAATAAAAAAAATCTTTCCAAGTGTACAGCACAGAGAATGAAATGTGGACATCCACCTAAGACTCAGGGTCATGAATTTCAGATCACTAGAATTGAAAAGAAAATCTAAAAACTTTCAGAGAAATATACCATATGCTATATGATTGATTATGATTCAGATTAGTACCAGAATACTCAAGAGTAACTAATATCTTATTTAACAGAGAAAGAATATTATCAAATCTGCACATTTGTCAAAAATGTTGTGCCCTTTTTCTTCCATATCAGAAAAATACTAGAGAATGTGTTGCTCCCCAAAGTGTGAAACCCAGTCGGAGGAAGCCATGGCCTCCAGGAGTCAGGAGAGCTCATGGGGGAGGCTGAGAGTGTCAGGGAGGCTGCTGGGCCCTAGGTTCAGAAAGTGCCCACTTCAGAATGCACCAGTTGGATGGTGCAGGTGTGCGGGCAGACACCAGGAACAAAAGGGAAGGGGTGGATAGTTGGAGGCTTCCCCATAACTCGGCAGTTAGTACTAAGAGTTTGAAAATTCTCCCTGGGTATTTGGAAATGATTCTTGCTCCAGAATGGAAAATTATGAACAGATAGAGAAACAGGGTGAAGTTCAAGACAATGAAAATCACATTATTTACATTATTTTACAACAGTGTAAAATAATTATATTTTTCATACCAGAAAGCACTATTTATGTAACACCAGAATGAGATAAACAATGGATATTGATGTAACCAGAGCTTGTAGTATGACATATTCTGATAAATGGAGAGTGGGGAAATGTGTATGTGCTATTGTTTGTTTATGTGCTTGTCTTTTGTTGGACATGTGTTTATATATAATGTGTTGAAGTAGAGAAAGCAATTACTATCATCTCATTACAGGAAATCATTAATATTATACAACAATGGATAATATAATATCCATATATAATATCCATATAGTCCTCATTAGAAATATAAGTTTTAGAACAAGTTGCTAATCAGAGACGGATTATGAGACTGGTATATTAGAGCATGATGGGGGGTAGCACTGCAATTATATCACATACATAAATCTATTATGATTTATTTTAAGTAGAATCTATTATCCTCACATAATTTTAATACTTGATTTCTATTTTCTTTCATCAACTGTAAATTCTTGATGTATTTATGTTATTTAGCTTTTGGAGCATTTGATTAATTCTGTTTATATTAATGATATGGGATAGTAATTTAAAACTATGGTCTTGGAATTGGGGAAGTGTTAATAGAGAGATGTGTGCATGTATGCCTCTACCAGTTTGTAACTAACAAAGATGTATGATTACAATGCACCAATAAATAAATAGAAAAAATAAAACTATGATCTTATTTATTGTAAAACCTGGTCTTCTGGAGGGTTATATGTATCTTTATTACTGCAACTCACTTTGTATGTCTAACTGTACCTCTGGGTACATACTTCATATTTATAATTTGTTGCTACACCTTTGTCATGCCCCATGGAGTACTGCATTGTTACCACAAATGTACCATTTTTCTCCTATCCCATCATTTCTTTCTTTTGTCTTACCAGCTAAAGTCCATGAAGAGATTGGCCATGTGATTGGCAGAGACCGGAGCCCTAGCATGCAGGACAGGAGCCACATGCCCTACACAGATGCTGTGTTGCATGAGATCCAGAGATACATTGATCTCATCCCTACTAGCCTGCCTCACTAAGTGACCCGGGACATTCAATTTAGAAACTACCTCATTCCCAAGGTGAGTGTCTTCCTTCTATGTTGTACCTCATTGCTCTCTATGTTGGAAAATCACAGTATGCTGCCAAACCTCTACCACTCAAGATGATAGAAGTACGCAAATCCTACATTTGGCTACTAAATGGACTTTGTGCTGTTTTGAGTTGGGGCTACAAAGCTTTAGAGGAGGTTATGAAATCTGGTGGTGTAAGTCTCCAAAATTAGATATCCCTCTTTCATATTGTTTTTTGTATTCTTAGTAACTAATGTTACCAGAAAATATTAAAAATTCAGGTTTGCAATTCCCCAAATACCATTAGATTTTCATCAAGGTGACAGTAAACCTATGGGCAAATTAGGAATGAATTGATATCTTCATCTGTTGCTTCTTTCAATTGATAAATATGGCTATGTTTCCAATTTATTTTGGGTTTGTTTGATTATGTCAGTTATGTTTTGTTTTCAATTTAGTGACTTTTGCATTTTTTGCTACATTTTTTCTGTATAATGGATATTTTTGCTCATGCTATAAATTTTAAAACATGCCATGGTCAATTCTTTCTACCTGGTATAATGAAATATATTGATTTTATAATTCTGAATACTTTATATTTAGTAACCCTTGAAAGTTTTGCTACTAACTGTCAAGGGTATATCTGTAGATCCCATTTGGAATTTATCTTGTCATTTGGGCTAATATTTTTTGGGATGTGTGGTACGGGAGGATGGAACCCAGGGGTCACCTACCTCTGGACTACAACCCTAGACCTATTTAATTTTTATTTGGAAACCTGGTCTCACTAAGTTGCTGAGGCTGGCTTTTAACCTGTGATCCTCCTGTTTCAGCTTCCCAAGTACTGGACTGCAAGTATGCTCCACCATGCCAGGCTTTGGGTTAATTTTTTATTTCTTGTTTTCTATTTATTATACCCTTAATTTCTCTTTATTGGCTTATTGTACTCTGTAGGATTTTCAGATATCATTGAACAGAATTTATGGTTGTGGATATTCTTGTTTCATTTCTAATCTGCAGAATGGGCAGAGGCTTAATATTTTACAGGGAAGGCTGAGAATGTCAGGCAGACTGCTGTGATGCTCAGCTCATTGTTCAGAATTATGCTTTAAGTAGATTGTGGTGGATGTTCTTTATTAAATTAGAGAAACTTACCCTCTTCTCATATTTCTATATGAATTTTGTTCATGACTATATATACAGTTTTTTTCAAATTGATTTTCTATATCTGTAAGTTTGGTTTGATATATTAGCTATATTTTCATCAGAATGTATATAAATTACAAGTACATTCACAAAACTGGTGTTCAAGATTATTTTTGAATATTCATAAAGGATTATAGCCTATGATTTTTCTTCTACAATTTTTTTCTGCTAAGATTTCTAATATCAAGATAATGCAGGCATATAATTATATAATGAATCTTCCTTGATGTGGGTCTCTTTTCTTCCTTCTGTGGACACATAGTGGTATCTTTGAAATACCGAATAAAGTTAAGCACCAGATATTGCATGAAGAACAAAATGTAGACTTTCAGATGACGCTTCTGTTCTTCCAGAAAGGGTTCATTCCTTTCCTATAAGCAGTTAGAATGATGTAGTACTTCCTACTCTATTCCTAAATTGGGCAGATTATGATGACATTGGCAAAATTGGCTGTTGTCATTACCTTACCTTTAAGATTGTCTTCCACATCTGAAATTTTTTTCATACTGTGAATCAAACCCAAGATCTTGCACATGCTAGGCAAACACTACCATTGAGTCACATCCCCAGTCCCCACATCTGGAATATCAAGACCATTCTCTTTGTCTTAGCAGCTTTACCATACTTTCTAAAACATTTCTGTATTTACCTAGATATTCTAGTTGCTATATTACAAGATACTATATTGCATTTTAAGTCAGGGCATATATTTATGAAGTAAAAAATAATATAACTGAAAATTGTGGGAAAAAAGCAGAGGTTGCAACACTAATGTCATTCTGTGATGAGGACGGTTTGGAATGATTACTTTATCAAGAGGTAACAGGGCTTGCTCTGATTATGACAGACTTGGTATAAGGGTTAAGATTTCAATCTTCTCTGCTTTCATCAAAAGACACTAGTAGAAGAAGACATTTCTGTGTTGATATTGGGTCTGAGAATGACCCATTCATACCCTTCTGCATGGAACAGTCTGGTGAATAATTATGCAGCACAGCATGGATTTGTATCCTTTTGCAAGCATGGAAAAACTTTATATCATAGACTGAAATCCCTGATTTCAGGGGAGCTCATGGCCTAAGAGAGGAGTTGACAAGCTTTTTCTGTAATTGTCTTGATAGGTAATATTTCAGACTTTGTAGATCTCAAGAATTCTGGGGCCTCTTGTGAATGCTGACATTGTCCGTGGAAACAATCACAGACAATGTGTAAACCAATGGGGATGGCCATATTCAGTGTTTGTGGAAACTGAATTATAAATGTCATATAAATTTTACATTAAAAAATTTCTTGTTTTTATTTTTTTCAACTTAAACATTCTTTGCTCACTAACTACACCAAAACATGTGGTTGGCCTGATGTGCAGAACTTGTTTTTCAAAGCCTGTAACTTATCAGTCTGTTGAATTTTCTGCAGCTATATGAGATTGATTAGTACATTTGTGTCTTATCTGAAGAGGATTTATAGACATCTGTTCTGAAAGGTATACCCTTGTCTTTTTATAGAACTTTTGTTGAAAGTTGAGATCACTTAACATAATGTTTTCCAGTTCCATCCATTTCCCTGCAGATAACATGATTTTGTTCTTCTTTTTGGTGGAGTAAAATTCCATTCTGTACATATCCCATAGTTTCATAATCCATTCATCTGATGATGAACATCTTGGCTGTTTCCATAGTTTGGCAATTGTGAATTATACAGCTATAAACATAGATACACATGTATGGGTCTGATAGTTTGGTTTCCATTCTTTTGGATAGATACCTAGAAGTGGTGTTGCTGGGTCCTATGGTAGGTTCATTCCCATTCATTTGAGTATCTTCCATACTGTTTTTCAAAGTAGTTGCACTAATTTGCAACCCCACCAACAGTGCATTAGGGTTCCCACTTCTCCACACCATTGCCAGCATTTGTTGTTGTTTGTGTTCTTGATGATTGCCATTCTGATTGGGGTTAGGTGAAATCTCAAGGTAGTTTTGATTTGCATCTCTCTGATTGCTAATTATGTTGAACATTTCCTCATACATTTATTGGCCATTTGTATTTCTGTTGTGAAGTGTCTATTTAGATCCTTTTCCCATTTTTTGATTGGGTTATTTGTTTTTTTAGCTATGAGTTTCTTGAGTTATCTGTATATCCTAGATATTAGTCCTTAATCAGAAGAGTACCTGGCAAAATTTTTCTCCTACTCTATGGGCTCTCAGTTGAGGTCCTTGATAATTTCCTTTGCTGCTCAGAAGCTCTTCAGTTTAATGCAATCCCATCTATTGATCTTCCTTTGAGTTGCCTGTGGTTTTGGGGTCTTGTTGAGAAAGTTTTACCTGTGCCTACGTGTTCAAGTGTTGGCTGTATGCCCTCTCAAGTAGCTGCAAGATCTCTGGCCTGACTTCTAGGTCTTTGGTTCACCATTAATTGACTCTTGTGCAGGGTGAGAAAGTGGGGTTTATTTCCATTTTCCTGTATATGGTTAACCAGTTTTGTCAACACCATTTGAAGAGGCTATGTTTTATCCAGTGTCCCTTGGTCAAAAATCAATTGACTGTCAGTGTGTGGGTTTGTTTCTGAGTCTTCTAATCTGCTTCTCTGATCTATGTGTCTGTTTTTTTGCCAATACCATGCTGTTCTTATTACTGTGATGTTGTAGTATAGTTTAAAGTCAGGTATTGCAATGCCTCCTGAATGGTTATTATTGCTAAGAACTACTTTGGCTATTCTGGGCTTTTTGTTGTTCCAAATAAATTTAAGGACTGATTTTTCTATGTCTGTGAGGAGTGACCTTGGTAACTTAATGGGTTGCATGAGATCCAGAGATACATTGACCTCGCTCCTAACAATCTGCCTCATTCTGTGACCCATGATGTAAAATTTAGAAACTACTTCATTCCCAAGGTGAGCTGATTTTCACCTGTGCTGCACCTCAGTGCTCTGGATGTTCCCAAATTCATAGCATGATTCTAAACCTCCAACAAGACAAGACAAAGGTAGTGCAAAAATCTTACATGTGGCTGCTTAATAAATTCTGTGCTGTTTCAAGAAGTTGTGTGTGTGTGTGTGTGTGTGTGTGTGTGTGTGTGTGTTTGTGTTGTACTGGGGAATTGGAATAAAAGGAACATATCTCAACATCATAAAGGCAATATACAATAGGTCCACAGACAACATCATATTCAATGGGGAAAAACTGCAAGAGTTCCCACTAAAAACAGGAACAAGACCAGAATTTCCATTATCACCACTTCTGTGATTGTAGTCAGAAAAGTAAGGCAAGAGAAGGAATTCATAGAGGTAAAAATAGAGAAAGAAGAACTAAAACTATCCCCTTCTTGCAGATGACATGATACTATACTTAGAAGACCCAACACGCTCAACAAAAAAACCTTAGAGAACTGATAAACAAATTCAGCAAAGTATCTGATACAAAATCAATCTTAAAAATTCAGAAGCTTCTCTGTATGCTGGCAATAAATCTAATGAAAAAGAAATCCAGAAAACAATTTCACTCACAATAGCACCACAAAAAATAAAATACTTAGGGATAAACCTAACAAAGCAGGTAAAAGTCCTCTAGAAGGAAAATGATAGAAAGTTGAAAAAAGAAATTGAAGAAGACCTTAGAAGATGGAAAGATCATCCATGCTCTTGGATATTGGATAGGCAGAATAAATATCATCAAAATGGCCATCCTACCAAAACTGATCTACAAATTCAATGCAATACCCGTGAAATTACCAAGGACGCTCCTCACAGACATAGAAAAATCAGTCCTTAAATTCATCTGGAAAAACAAAAAGCCCAGGATAGCCAAAGTAGTTCTTAGTAACAAGAACCATACAAGAAATATCACAATACCTGACTTCAATCTCTACTACAAAGCCACAGTAATAAAAACAGCATGGTAGTGGCACAAAAACAGACACATAGACCAATGGAGCAGAATAGAAGACTCAGAAACAGATCCACAGACTCACAGTCAACTGATTTTTGACAAAGGAGCCAAAAGTATACACTGGAAAAAAGATAGCCTCTTTAACAAATGGTGTTGGCAAAACAGGTTAACCATATGCAGGAAACTGGAAATAAACCCCACTTTCTCACCCTGCACAAGAGTCAACTCAAGGTGGATCAAGGACCTGGAAGTCAGACCAGAGACCTTGCAGCTACTTGAAGAGGGCATAGGGCCAACACTTGAACATATAGGCACAGGTAAAAACTTTCTCAACAAGACCCCAAAAGCAGAAGCACCTCAAAGGAAGATCAATAAATGGGATTGCTTTAAACTGAAAAGCTTCTGCAGAGCAAAGGAAACTACCAAGAACCTCAACAGAGAGCCTACAGAGTGGGAGAAAATTTTGCCAGTTACACTTCAGATAGAGGTCTAATATCTAGGATATACAAAGAACTCAAGAAAATCGCAACTAAGAAAGCAAATAACCCAATCAAAAAATGGGCAAAGGATCTAAATAGACACTTCACAAAAGAAGAAATACAAATGGCCAATAAGTGTACGAGGAAATGTTCCACATCATTGGCAATCAGGGAGATGCAGATCAAAACTACCCTGAGATTTCACCTAACTCCAATCAGAATGGCAATCATAAAAAACACGAACAACAACACCTGCTGGCGAGGGTGTGGAGAAGTGGGAACCCTAATACATTGTTGGTGGGAGTGCAAACTTCTGCAACCACTGTGGAAAACAGTATGGCGGATCCTCAGACGAATGGGAGTGAATCTACCATATGACCCAGCAATTCCACTACTGGGTATATACCCAAAAGAATGGAAACCAAACTATCAGACCGATGCATGTGTATCTATGTTTATAGCAGCTCAATTCACAATAGCCAAACTGTGGAAGCAGCCAAGATGTCCATCCACAGATGAATGGATTACAAAACTATGGGATATATACACAAT
>PVLC010011994.1:0-45707 GCA_004027655.1 Graphiurus murinus
AAACAGGGTCTTGATAAGTTGATGAGGGTCTCCTTAAATTGACAAGGCTGGCCTCTAATTTGCAATCCTCTTTTCTCAACCTCTCAATTACTGTGATTACAGGCAACAAGCCAGGCTTAATGTATTTTCTAAGTTTGTCATTAAGGTAATGCTGGCCTCATATAATGAAATAGAAAGTATTTCTACTGTTTTTATTTTCTTGAAAATATTATGAAGAGTTGGTCTCTATCTTTTGTCATTTCCCTCTGGGTTGGCTTTTCCCTGAGCATGGCACAGACACTGATGGGGTGAGAAGAAAGATGAAACTTTAAGTCACAGTTTATTTGCAACAAGTCCAGACTGGAAGCTTAATTTTACTGATAACTTATGGTTTCTGTGTTGGTGCTGGTATAGCCTATTGATAGTTAATCATTACTAAACATAGATAAACATGCAGAAAACTTATTTCAAAAAGTCTATTGCCAGAAAAAAAAAGATAGAGGAAGGGAAAAGCCCTGAAACAATTATTGCAACTATAAACTAAAGAAACAATATCCATTTACATAGTAGGTAATGAAATATTGATTATACATTGACTTTGTAAGTTCTGGTTGCCAATGCCAAATACAACACCATCAACAAATTGTCCTGAAACATAAAGAACATGCTGTGTTCAGTGGTGTTTGAAAACAAAATAAAAAGTCCTACTTTTAAATATATTTCAATAGCATTTTAAAATCAGCTACACGTTAGAATAAGAAAAAACACTGTATTTCACTGCATTTACAGATCTGAAAAATGAGGATTACGCTCTCACAGGATTTCTTGGAGAATCAAATAAGATAATTTATTAATACTTTATCTACCTTTTAGGGTATATCAATGGATAAAAAAATGAAATAAAAATAAATAAAAATGAAATAAACTTAGAGTTCTTGCCTCTAAGTAACTAGTATTTTAGAAAATGATATTATAGAACAAATGATGGAAGATAAGTGTCTTAAAAAGCGTCCTAACAGAGAGCTATTGAGCATGATTTACTTAACTTTTTCTTTAATGAGTCAGATAAATATTTCAAATTTTTAAGGTTGTTCGTTTTCTGCTATAACTAGTCAACTCTACTTTATAGTTCAAAAACTGTCATAGATAATAGGTAAAAGAACGAGCATGACCATGTTCCAATAAGTCTTTAAAAGAAGGTGGCTGGCTAGATTTGGCCTATATGTTGTAGTGTGCTAACTTCTGCTCTTAAGTCTAAAAGGAAAAATAAAGAGTATTTTGAAAAATAGTTTTCTTGACCAATAGATATGAAAAATCATTCAACATCATTACAAATCAATACTACACTAAGACTGCATCTAACTCCAGATAGAATGGCCATCATCAAGAATACAACCAATAATAAATGCTGGTGAGGATGTGAAGAAATAGAAACCCTTGTACATTATTGGTGAGATTTCAAATTGGTGCAGCCAGTAAGGAATTCAGTTTTGAGAGTCCTCAGAAGACTTAGTATAGAACTTCTATATGACCCAGCCCACTCCTGGGTATCTTTCCAAAGGAATTGAATTCAGAATATTATAGTGATATATGTGTATCCACGTTTATAGCAGCACAATTCACAACAGTCAAACTATGGAACCAACCTAGGTGTCCGTCAACAGATAAATGGGTTATAAAAAAATGTAGAATATAAACACAATGAAATTTTACTCAGCCACAAAGAACAAAATTATGTAATTTTCAGGACAATTGATGGAATTAGAGAATATTATGCTTAGTGAGATTAGCTAGTCTCAGAAAGTGAAGGGTCAAAGGTTTTCCCTTATATATGGAAGCTAGAGTGAAACTAAGAAACAAAAGAGGCTTCAAATAAATGATGAGAAATACCAGTAGAATAGTGGAAGGGGATTTGAAGAGGGAGCTGGGGTGGGAAGAGAGTAGACTTAATGAAGGAATCAGTTCAAACAATCCTATGTACAGTTGTGAAGCTATCAATACCAATTTCAATATTATGACCAAGGAAGGGGGCGGGGAGCGGAGTGAGATCCAGAGGGAAATGCACTAGGTGAGTTCTATATACATGTATGTTTCTATCATACCAAACCTCAATATGATGTATGGTTACAACGCACCTATAAAAAAATACTTTAAAAATCATAACCTTTTCCAAAGGTAAGTTATTACCCATTGAGTGTGTTAAAGACTGATGCAGCGTGTAACCTGATGTTAATACACAGTGGTGTCTGGGTCATAAGAATTTGTCTTCAGGTAAGTCAAGGGAGAATGACAATAATTAGGCGTAATAAACTATACCTATTCTTTTCATAGAAGAAAGAAAAGAGTAAATAAATGCTCATGTTTCTTTTACATTTTTTCAAAGGCTTTAATTATCCCAAAAGTTTAGCAAAATTTAAATACATTGTTGTCACCTGTCCCTGATGAAATTGGAGTATTTAATCAAATTCCCAACTCAATATGAGAACCTGCTCTCCTTCTTCCTTACCATCAACTATTAATTGCACTTAAATTCTCAACCTTTTTGGTCCAAAGTCAGGAGTGGGGAATTCTGAAAGCTCAGCCAGCTGCACCTCAATTCCACAAGCTTGTGTTCCGACAGCTTTTTTTCTCTTCTTCTTTCTTGCTCAGTAGTTTACACTCATTCAAGTCAGCCTCTCTTTAAAACAGAATTTCCATATTTCAGAGTTCAGCAAGGAGGTCTTTTGTCTCTCACTTCTGGAGCCAAGTAGATTGCTTTTAGCTGCTTGGTGCAATGTTATATTTTATCATCATGAGACTAACCAGCTGCAGGATTTTGAACTTGAGGGATTTGCCCACTGGAGCGGTCTCTATAGTAATCTGTTCTCTACCACTCTGTTCTCAAATTTGGCTCCTTGAACCACAAATCTGTCTTAACAGCTTAGACATCTTGGCAATTATTTTCTGTAACATATGCAGAGTAGACATGCAAAATGTTGCTAACTGATTTACCCCATAGTTGAAGTCCTTAGCACACAAGTGGTTTCAACTGAAGCTATGCATGTTTTTTAATAATTTATAATCAGTTAACATTATTTAATTGTTTCTGTCTCTTTAGAAGCAGCTCATTTGAAAGTATGATTACTTCTTTTCCCAAACAGCAAAAGCTTTGCAGGGAATTCGTATATGAATGGTAGCAGAAACTTTCATCGTTATGTTAATTATCCCAATGTAAAATTTGGGGATTCAACAAATCTTTGTACTTTTTTCTTAAAAAAGTAACATACTACTAAGACTACGAGTGTTCTACAATATTAAGAAGATCCGTCTGCCTGCATCTTTTGCTTCTCCCTTTACATATCTTCCAAGCCACATTTTCAATATCTAATGTCTCTTAACTAATGTAGCATAAAAACAAATAACATTTAATAACTATTTCATTGGTGACTCTCACCAATATCTACCATCCTATTAAGAACTTTATTTCTGCCAGACAGCTAGGTGAAGTTCTGTAATCCATACCTCATACATTGACATTCCAATTCTGTAGAACAGATTTAATGCCTTCTCTCATATCAGTAACTGATTATAATCTCTTAGTGGGCAGGAACTGGAGCTATTTAATTTTCTATGTGCAGTTCTCAGATAGCAACAAGTTCACAGATTCACCAAACACACATATATTGCAAGAATGATAAATAGGTTTTGCAACAAAATACCTAGTAGAGTGAAAATTTATCAATTTTATCCCATCTTAAATTCAGAGAGAAGAAAGTAATAGAAGATGCTTGTATGGTTGTCTTGGTCCGGAGGCAAGGTGAGTGTCCTTGCCTGCACAGGTTATAAATAATTATGTGACACTACCCTCTATACGCACCACCCTGGTAATAAAATTAGAAATCATGTTCACAAAGGACATTTACTGCTACAGAACAGGAATCCTGAACTTCATTATTGTAAAGTAGGCTCAAAAAAGCTGTACAAAGTTTAAGTCTTAGCTAATGGGCCACATTGCAGTAAAAGGTACTCTCAGGACTGGGGGTACAACTCAGTGGTAGTGCATGTGCCTAGCATGTACAAGGACCTGGATTTAATCCTCAGCAACACACACACACACACACACACACACACACACACACACACACACACACACACACTCGCACTCTCGAGTAATGGATACTCTTACCTTCACTATAAAATGTTGAGTATCTTCTGAAATATTAAACTTGTGACTGTGAGAATGTTAGCCAGTTCTCTATGACAGAAACATTCCAAATGCATAAGATAAAAAACTATTAAAGTTCCAGAACTGTCAAAAGGGACCATGGACTGTGAAGGGAAAAAGGAAGGTCTTCTTATCGAATGGTGCTCCTGCACTTGTATATCCATATGCAACACTGAAAATTTATTACTACCTCATGCCATATACAGAATTGAATTAAAACCAGATCATGGGCATAATATGATACTAAATATGTAAACTTTCTAAAATAAAGCATAGAATAAAATATTTGTGACCTTGAAATGATTTCTTAGATTCAACACAAAAGATTAATCCTTTGAAGAAAAAAAAAATAAAATGGATTTCATAAAAATTAAGGATTCCTTCCTTCCTTCCTTCCTTCCTTCCTTCCTTCCTTCCTTCCTTCCTTCCTTCCTTCCTTCCTTCCTTCCTCCCCTCCTTCCCTTTCCTTCCCTATCTTTCTTTCAATTTTTAAAAAATATCTTTGTCATACTGGAACTGAACCTAGGGGTATTCTACCTTGGAGCTACACTCCAATCCATAATTTACTTTTCAGTTTAAAATAGGGTCTCACCAAGTTGCTGAGGGCCTCAGTTGCTGAGGCTGACCTTAAGCCTTCAATGATCCTCCTTTCTCAGCCTCCCAAGTACTAGGATTATAGGTGTGTGCCACCACATAGACTCTTAAGACACTACTAAGAGACACTACTAAGGAACTGAGAAGGCAAGTCAAACTAGGAGAAAAAAATTCAATACTGTATATCTGATAAAAACTTATATAAGTAAAAAGCACTCACAATATTCAGTAGTAAACTTTCACTGAAATGCCTTTGTAACTTTGTAAAAGTCAATTGACAATATATTTTTTCAGTCTGTTTTTGAAATTCCTATTTGGGTCCCTGCATCTATTTGTCTATACTGATGTTAGTACCATGCTGTCTGTCTTGATTACCGTGACTTTATAATAACTTACAGAGTCAGGCAGAAGAACTTCTCTCACTTTATCGTTTCTCAGTTGTTTTGGCTCTATTATTTACTTTCCTTTGTCATATAAATTTTAGTATAAGCTCCTCCATATCTAAGAAAACTGCTGTTGTAATTATATTGGGATAGTGTTGAATCCAGAGGTGGATTAGGGGAGAATTGTCCAGGTGTGATGGCACATGCCAGGATTCCCAACTACTTGAAAGGCTGAGGGGAGAGAATCATTTGAGTCCAAGAATTAGAGCACGCCAGGCGTGGTGGCGCACGCTTGTAATCCCAGCATTTGGGAGTCTGAGACCGGAGGATCTGGGTTTGCGGTCAGCCTCAGCTACCTAGGGAGGCATTCCACAACTTAGCCAGACCCTGTTTCAAAATAAAGAATAAAAAATAGGGCTGGGGATGTAGCTCGGAGGTAGAATGCCCCTGAGTTCAATCCCCAGTACCACAGAAAAAAAAAAAAGAATTAGAGCACCA
This sequence comes from Graphiurus murinus, assembly GCA_004027655.1. NCBI lineage: Eukaryota > Metazoa > Chordata > Mammalia > Rodentia > Gliridae > Graphiurus > Graphiurus murinus. Next base: position 5,659 of record PVLC010011994.1, read on the forward strand.
CTTGGGCAACATAGAAAGACAGTCTCTAGAAAAAAAATCAAACAGCAGAGAATTAACATCTCCACTATACTGTTTTTTAATTAATGTGCATGATATATTCTCCATTTGTGTAGCATTTTTATTTTTCTCAGTGGTGTTGTATTTTCATTGTACAACTCTTAAAAATCTTTCATTAACATTTCCCTTAGTATTTAATATTTTAGAGCTATTATAATGGCACTTTAAAAATTTAATTTCCAAATTTTTATTGATTTTAGTACATAGTCCTTGTATCCTGGAGTCTTAAAAGATAGTTTGATTCTTTATTTCCAATCTCAATACCTTCTATTGATTTGTCTTGCCTTATTACACTGGCTAAAATATCCAGAACAATTTTAATGGAAGTGAGGAGAATAGACATCCTCATCTCATTCCTGATCTTAGGTTGAAAGCATTCCTCTTTAAGAAGGGTAGCGCTAGGCTTTTCATAGATACTCTGTGTTAGGCTGAACAAATTATCTTCATCTATTCCTTGTTTGCTAAGAGATTTCATTAGGAATAGATGTGAAATATTTTCAAAAGGTTTTCATGCATCATTAAGATGATCACATGGTTTTAATATTTTACTTCTGTTAATATGGTGAATTATATTGACTGATTTTGCAATGTAAAAACTTTTCATTCATAGGATAAATTATATCTGGACATAGTGTTTTTACTGTATTATATTGATAAAACTTTAGAGGAATTTTTGCATCTGGGTTTACGAGTGGCATTTTATTTTCTTGAAGTATATTTTATTGTTTGATATCAGGATAATGCTGGCTTCATAGAACATATTGGGAAATACTCCTTCCAAGCTGATTTTCTGGGAGAGTTTGTGTAAACGTGTAGAAAAGTCAGTGAAATCAAAGTTGATTTTTTTGATAAGATCAACAAAATTGAAAAACCTTTAGCTAGACTGATCAAGAAAAAAAATAAGAATAGTCAAATTACTAAAATCAGGACTATAAGAAGGAATGTTATATCTATGTGTTTATGTGTTTATAACATGTGTTTATCTAATGTGTTTATCTATAACACATAAAAAGATTGAATTACTAACTTTCAAACTTCTTAGAGGAAAACTTCAAGCCCAGAGGGTTTTATTAGTAAATTGTACCAAACATTTGAAGAACAATTGACATCTCCTTTCCAGGCTTTCAAAAAAACTAAGAGAGGAAGGGACATTTAACAATGTATTCTATTATTCCAGTATTTTCTTACTACCAAACTAAACCAAAATACTACAATTAAAACAAAAACAAACAAGCAAAACAAAGGACCATCATTGCTTATGACTATAGAAGCAAAATCCTCAATAAACTCCTAGCAAATTGAATTATGTGACATAGAAGAAGAATCATATAACACGATCAACTGGGATTTATCCCAAGAATTCAAGGTTTGCTTAATATATGAAAATTTATCAGTGTAGTATGCCATATTACTAAATAAAAGTCAACCCATAAACCATGGTAATAAATTCAAAGGAAATATTTGACAATATTACACTCCTCTTACATTATAAAAATGTTCAATAAAATTATGAATAAAAGCAACTTCTTCAACTTGGTCAAGAGCATGTATGAGAAACTCACAGCTAATAGCATGCTTAATCCATACCTAGCAATGTATGTAACAATATGAAAGAATGAATGGCTTCCCTCAATGGTCAGGAAGTGTCAGGCTATGCTCTCGGCTCTCAACACTTCCATCTAGACTGCTCAGAGCAAGCACAGTGGTACACATCTGGAGTCTCAGCTGCTAGGAAGGCTGAAGCAACAGGATTGCTTGATCCTAGAAGTTTAGGGCTAGCCTGGGCAATGTAGGGGAACTCCATCTTTTAAAACAAATACATAAACAAAAGCAAATAGTATGTTCATTGTATATGTAGATTACATTTATTTAGCCACTCATCAATTGATTAGAAATTCAGGCTGTTTCCAGTTTGGAGCTCTAATCATCTGTCTAACATCTTGGAAGAAAATATGTTTTAATTTTTCTTGGGTTATAGTTGGCAGCTGAATTTTGGGGTTATATGGTAAATCTATGTTTAAACATCTGAGGAACTGCCAAGTTGCTTTTCAATGTTTTTTGCTTTACTTTCCAATCTTCCAAAAGGCTTGCCAGCACTATTAATATCTATCTTTTTTTATTATAACCATTCTAGTGGGTGTGAAATGGAATCTTATTGAAGTTTGTATTTGCATTTTCTTAATGGCTGATGATGTTGACTGATTCATGCATTTATTTATCATTTGTACATTTTTGTTTTCAGTACTGGGGATGGAACCCAGGGGCATTCTACCTCTGAGCCATGTCCTCAGCCCTAATTTTTATTCTTTATTTTGAAACAGGGTCTCACTAAGTTGTGGAGGGCCTCACTAAGTAACTGAGGCTGGCCGTTAACTTGGATTCTCTTGTCTCAGCCTCCCAAGTACTGGGATTACAAGCATGCGACAGCACGCCTGGCTCACATGTGCATCTTGTTTAAAGCAATGTCTCTTCAGATCCTTTACCTGTTTTTCAGCTGGAATATTTATCTATTTATTATTGAATTGTAGGAGTTCTTTATGTAGGAGTTCTTTATATATTGTTATATTTTCTCATACATTCTGGATTCAAGTCCCTTATTACAATTATGATTTGCAAGTATTTTCTCCTAACTTGTGGGTCATCTTTCTACTTGATTAATGGAATCATATGCAGCGTATTTTTTTTTAGCATGCACAAAGCCAATTAGTCTGTTTTTTCTATTATTACTTTTGCTGTTTTATTTAAGAAATGATTCTCACTCAGGGTAATGAACATTTATTCTTGTTTTCCTCTGAGTGTTGATAAATGAGAGAATAACAATTTGAGTCTAAATAGTTGAAGTATAAAGTGTTAGTGGTTTTACAGTAATTAAGTAGAAGTAGTTATAAGACTTATCAGTGGTATGATTCTAAGGAGAAATAATGAATCAAAGAAAAGCCCAAGGAGAAATCCAAATAAAATTAAAACATATAAGTATAAATTTATATACATTAGAAGAGAATTATTTCTACATTTTGGCCTACTTCAATATTTAAGATTAGAGGTAACAACATTAAGAGAGTATTTAATTTATTTTAAAACAATTTTATAACCTAATTTGGATGAAGAAAACAATTAATTAATATAACCTACTTATCAACTAGTCATTTGATACATAAAGTTGTGCTTATAGTATCCAAAATATTTAGAGGAAATAGAATATAATGGTTAATTAACAAGTACCAAATAAAACTGACTTGGATAATTATTTTTCCCTAAAGATTATTTTATGGAATAAGTTGAATATATTGGCTAGTTGTTTTGTCATCTGAAGAATGGAACTAAAACCAACTAATAGGTCTCAGAAATATAGACCTCTAATTAACTGATATTGCTAATTGTTGTTTTTATTCTTTGAGGTCTTATAGATAAGAATGAAAATCCCAAGCAATAAGAATATTTCTAATATTTTAGTTTAATTTAGTCTACTTTTCTATGATAAAGGAATAGTAAGTACTATATATAGTTTCTAATACCAGAAAAGAAAGAAAAATCAATTAGAGTTGTGAATATTTAGATTCATCCTATTTGGGCTTTGTAAAAATTTTCACACATACACAAATGAATGCCACCATCACATAATTAGAAAATCTCTGAAATGGAGATTTTTTAAAAAAAGGGTTAAAAAATATATAGAGAGAAAGCTATTTTGAATCCCACAATGGAATAAATTGCTATGGTACAGCGCAAACTAATCAGAGCATATCCAATGCTGTAAGGTTACTACTATAAATAAACACCGAGATCCACACATAGTCAGATTTGATGGCCTTCCTTCAACATGATGGAGTGTGCTGAATGTTACGTTCATGTGGCTCCTGAATGTCACTACATTTTAGAGGCTCAGGCAATTTTCCTATTTTAGAATTTATAAGTAAGCACTTGTTCTCCTCTCTTCTCTGGCCTCCAAAGAATATGTGAACATGTATACACAGCATGTACTCATATCCTTAATGCGTATAGTTCACCAATTTCACTGATGAGTATTCCTTTCAATAGTGGCACAACAGGGAACACCAGGGGAAAATAATGCAATGAAACAAAATGAAGACATGACAAAAAGCTGAGGAGCATTTCTACCTAGAGGAACATTCATCTTCTCACCTGGAAATACAGATTGCAAAATGGTGCTTTCCAGGCACAATCTATCATTGTGTGTGTGTGTGTGTGTGTGTTATGTGTGTATTTTCCTTTTTATTTATTTATTTTTTTGGTGTGTGGGTGTTTTAAAATATTTTGCATTGGCTGGCAACATTTGAAAAGTAAAATGTTTTGCATAAAACCCAGGTCCTGGCATCTCTTTAAAAATTGCAAGTAGAATCTCAAGTCCTGTAAGGCACCCATCCTCTCCTGGCTCCTCATAGCCCCTTAGATAAGGTCCAAAGCTTTCCAGTTGACCAGTGAATCCATCCTATCCACTTCACCCATTTTTATTTCCTGCCCAACTCCTTCCAGCATTTGGGTTTGCATCCAGATTTTAGATCCAAATGAACTGTTTTTCTCTGTTTTACAGCCATTGAGTCTCTCAGCATTCAATTAAAATAAATTATCAGCCTAGCAACAGTCTGCTTTTCAGAACTGAAAAGAAATTTTTAATATTACTTTCACAGTTAATATGCAATTACTGAGTAAAGCATTGCCATGCTTAGGGCTTCTTTAGGGCTCTGTTCAGGAAAGGATGTAGAAAATCATTCTTGTGTTATTGCGAATTGTTAAAACAGAGGCTCCATTTAACATATTGGGTGAAATGAGAACAGCAGTATGTATTTTTGTTGTTCTGAACAGGATGACAACCTAAGTGAAAATAGGTGTGTAAATACCAGTAGGAAATAATAAAAAGCAAAATTGTCAGGATCACAAAGGCCAGTGGTATTTTATGATGGCCTGGAGCAACAACTGAAAACTTTTCTTGTACTCATTGTTTCTACTGCCTTCAGTATTCATTTTCCCTTATGAATTAAATTTTTTAAAAAAAAGGCTTTTTGCCTTTCCATAGACACTTTGAAATAGCTTGCGCAGAGTATGTGGCCTAATAGAAGTGTGATCCGGTAGAATGTAAAACCCAAATCAAAGCATGCTTTTGAATGTAATATAGTTCTAATGGAACTGAAAGCCATCCAGTTGAAAACTCCTCTGTTTATGGACATATTTTTTCCATAGTAAGGAAATTCCAGATCCCAGAAAAATCTTTGAAAGGTATCAAGTTTAAAGACCCTTCGTTCTCCACAGAAGCTTTACAACGTCAGCCTGTTTCAAAGTTTTAATCTGAACCGAGGTAAGTCTATTGTGATAGAGTTTTCATTGAAACTGGGCAAAGCTAGTGAAATGAAATGCAGATAGGTCCTACTAATTGAGCAGCCTTGTAACTGAAACTCACTCACCTTTATTCCTGAGTTAACCAAGTATGTATAGTTGTGGGTATGACTCTGCATGCTTTTGCTGTGTGAACACAAATCATGGAGCGAGTTTGCCATAGAGAAGCACACAAGTCAAACCCAAGCAAGGGTCAGGGAAATGAGTTTTAAAAGGTTTTCCCCCATTTGGCATTATGCATTATAAACACGTTTTTCTTTATTACATTCGTTTGCCATTTCTAAGTATCTAAATATTATTTTATTAAACCAATATGATAACAAGCTTTTGTACGAATTAAAACTTTAAAATCATGTGAACAATTGACAGAAAAACCTACACGAATCCAAGTGCACAATCAAAAAAGCTAACCTAAAACTATCAGAATAAAGTCTCCTGGGCTAAGATCCCAAATATCTGTTTAATGTCTTTCTATATCAATGTTAACCAAAAACAATGTTTTAAATTTATCACCCAACCAGGAAGGTAAATAAAGAATAAAGTTACTGCTGGGGAAATGATAATAATGCAAGAAAACAAATAACTCTCTCAATTTTTTCATTTGAGAAAGATTTTCAAACTGTTGATCATAAAGGGTCAGGATACAGGAAGACAGAACTAATACAGATTAGATGCAGAAAGTTGCATATAGTTTTACTAGAGCCGACCACAGAGAGCAATGAACAATTGCTTTGATGTCAAAGTACTGGAAAAGGACAACTATCCAGATATACTAAAAAGCAAAAACGTAAAAATTTAGACATAAATTTAATATCAGTTTGTTAGTAAATGGCTTTTTATTTTACTTATTTATTTTTATTTTTTGTGGTACTGGGGATGGAACACAGGGGCCTTCTACTTCCCGGCTACACTCCTCACTAAGTTGAGGAGGTCCTCAGTAAGTTACAGAGGCTGACCATGATTCTGTGATCCTCCTGTCTCAGCCTCCCAAGTAATGGGATTATAAATGTGTGCCACCATGCCTGGCTTTTTATTTTATTTTTATGCTTTTATCGGTGCATTGCAGTCTTACATTATAACGTAAATCACAGTGATTGTAACATACATGCACATAGCACTTGGTGGGCTTTCCCTTGACTCCTTCCCCACTCCCTCCCTGCCCCAAACAGGATATTGAGATTGACATTGGTAATCTCATATATGAACATAATGTAGGAAGCGATTCCTTCATTGATTCTCCCCCCACCCCACCCTTCCTAGACCATCTCCCTCCTTCCACTTGAGTTTTTCCTCCATTATCTGAAGTTCCTCTGGTATTCTGATTATTCTCTAGCTTCTGGAGATAAAAGAACACATAGGACCCTTCACTTTCTGTGACTGGCTAATCTCACTAACATAATGTTCTCCGGGTCCATCTATTTTCCTGCAAATGACACAATTTTCTTCTTCTTTATTGCTGAGTAGAATTTCATTGTGTGTATATATATCCCACAATTTTGAAATCCTTTCATCTGTTGGATACCTAGGTTCATTCTACAATTTGGCTATTGTGAATTGTGCTACTATAAACATGGATAGGCATATATTACTATAATACTCTGATTTCAATCCCTTCGGAAAGATTCCAGAAGTGGTATAGTTGGATCTTATTGTGGATCCATTCCCAGTTTTCTGAGAAATCTCCACACTGATCTTTATAGCAGTTGCACTAATTTGCAATTCCACCAATAGTGTAGAAGGGTTTCTATTTCCCCACATCCTCTCCAGCATTTATTATTGTATGACTTCTTTGTGATTGCCATTCTGATTGGGGTTAGATGGAATATTAATAATAAACATATGTATTCTAAAATATAATAGAAGAAGCTCAAAGTGAATAATTTGAGATTGATATTTCAGAAAAAAATATTGTATAACAATTGACTCCTTCAAACATTTGACAAAAATCTCCCATGACTTCCCAGAAGAAACTGTGCAATTCAATGCTGTCATATGCTATGGGTTTGGGATAACAGAACGTGCTCACAAGAACAAATGATCAACACAAAGACTGAAAACAATATTTAGGGACTTTAATGTCTCTAAGTTACAGGGCCAAGTATAGGCAATAAAGAAGTTCTCCCTAGCCAGGTGTTGTAGCACAGGCTTGAATCCCAGTATTTGGAAGGCTGGGACTGGAGGATACAGGTTCGCAGCCAGCCTCAGCTACCTAGTGAGACGCTCTGCAACTTAGTGAGACCCTGTTTCAAAATATAGAATAAAAAATAGGGCTGGGGGTATAGCTTGGAGGTAGAATGCCTCTGAGTTCAATCCCCAGTCCCGAAAAAAAAAAAAAAAAAAAAAAAGAAGTTCTCCCTAATATGCAGAATCTAGGGAGAAAATGGTACATAGGAGGGACTCTAGAAAAAGGAAAAATCTTAGATGAGTAAAGGTGACCTAACAGAGGGAGGTGGTGGGGAGGAAACACCCTAATGCACATGATGTACATTCACAAACATATCAAAGTCAATCAATAAGCCAGACACGAAGAAGGAGGTAGGGGGAGGGAAAGGGGTGGGAATTGGGGAAGGAAAGGCTAAATGAGTGATTTGTGCAGATATGCCTCCCTCTACCATCCTGTACTTCATTAAGATGTATGATAACAATGCATGTGTGTGTGTGTGTGTGTGTGTGTGTGTGTGTGTGTGTGAACAAGTGGGCTTGACAGTATAGGTAAAATTAAAATTTAGTGCTATCTTGTAACAAATAACTCAAGCAAAAAATGTACTAAATTCCAAAGATTCAGACATGTTAGGAAGAGAGCCAGAGAAACAGTATGTGATTAGAAAATTTTGTTCAGAGAATGCATACATCTGAATCTGAATCATACCTAAGGAAATTCTGAGTAAGGATATAGGATAGAGAAAAAAAATTACAGATAGAGCTGTAGAGGTGTACTAAAGACTAGCCAAAGAGAAGAAAAACCTGGTGGGGCCCTGGTATAGAAAATTACATGTTATAGAGTTGTGGGAGGGTCATTTCTCTAGACAGGTTGAAAAATGTTTGTTGTTAAAAATAGAACCTAGAGAGTCGGGCATGTTTGCACATGCCTGTAATCTCAGTACTTGGGAGTCTGAGATAGGAGGATCACAGGTTCAAGGCCAGCCTCAGTTACTTAGAATGGGCTGAGTGTGTAGCTGAGAGATAGAATAACTCTGTTGAATCCCTGATTTAAAAAAAAAAAAAGAGTTATCTGTGCTGCATATACATGGAGTTATTTCCATTCAGAACATTCAAATCTATTATAAAGATCATGGTTTCTTTGCTGTTTTTTTTTATCACTGTTTATTCTCTGAAGAGGAAGTTTTACTGATATGTTGGGAAAGCAATTGAAACACTAAATTATATTTCTAATGAGGAAATTTGTTTTTGATGCTCTCATCAAAAACATTAAAATTATGATCAGGATCACTATTATCAAACAATATCAAACATTCAAAATATTATCTCCCAAGAGATTTATTGTACAACATGGTGAGTGTAGCTAATAACAACATATTGTATTCTTGAAATATGCTAAGATTTTGATAGGCAAAAATGATAGCTATATGACATAATGCAAATGCTAATTAGCTAAGTTGAATCATTCCACAATGAATATATACTTCAAAATATTAGGTTGCATATGATAAATATACAGTTTTATCCGTGAATTTAAAAAACATAAATAAAATATCTCATTAAATTATAGAATTTTAAAACCAGGAGAAACCTTGAAAAATGTCTGGCCCAACACAATTTTCTAACAAATAGAATGGCATATTTTAAATTATGCGATTATGTTATAAATTTATCATTGAGTGCAGAAATATATAAAACCAGCCTTCTTTAATACCTAAATGAAAGCTACATAATATGCTGGGCACTTAGTCATGTTAACTGTTTAAGGCTTCTGAACTATTAGACATATTCTCACTCTGACATTGTGAAGTGTGGAAAGGGACAATGATAATTTCACAGCTTGTCCCATGTTGCCTGTGTTATTTGATTTATGTGCTGTACCTGTCTCCTATGACGCTGTCTGAATTCATAAATCTAAGTAAGAGAACAGAGACCCATAACTCAAAGAGGATGTGATGGGCTAAACCCTGAGGCTGAGAATGTACTGTGGAGTTGGTGCTCTGTTCCCTCATGCATACCCATGGGTATCAAAGTTGCTAGAGGTTAGACATTCATCACAAAGGGTCCCAGGCAGGATACATGGCACTGTTTCAGGAATAGAGTTTTTTTGGTGTTCAAACTTTTGTTTATTCCACATAATTTTTTGTTGTTGTTTTTCTTTTGTTTTTTTGGGGGGGGAGGGGAGGAGTTAAAATATGCTCTTATGGGCACATTATAGTCACACACCATAATGTAAATCATATTATCAGTGACATACATGCATGCAGTACTTGGTGCCTCCCCCACTTCCATGCCATCTCCTTCTTTCCCATAGAGAGTACTGAGATTGATAGCTTTGTCACGTATGTAACAAAGCTAATGTTAGTAATTCCTTCGTTGATACATACTCCTCCCCCTCCCCTTCCCCTAGACCACCTCCTTCTCTCCACTGAGTTTTCTCCTCCATTATCTGGAGTCCCTCTGGTGTCCTAACTACTCCCTAACTTCTGCAAATGAGAGAAAACATATGACCCTTCATTTTCTGTGACTGGCTAATCTCACTTAACATAATGTTCTCTAGGTCTATCCATTTTCCTGCAAATGACATAATTTTGTTCTTTATTGCTGAGTGGAATTCAATTGTGGACATTTCGTAATTTGTAATATATTCATCTGTTGATGGTCACCTAGGTTGGTTCTATAATTTGGCTATTGTGAATTGTGCTGCTATGAACATGGGTAGGCATATATTACTGTAGTTCTCTGATTTCGGCCTCTTTGGAAAGAGACACAGGAGTGGTATAGCTAGGTCATATGGTGTATTTGTTCCCAGTTTTCTGAGAAATCTCTACACTGATCTCTCTAGCAGCTGAACTAGTTTGCAATCCCATCAGCAGTGTAGGAGACTTCCAATTTCCCCACATCCTCATCAATTTTTGTTTTTGTTTGACCTGTTGATGATTGCCATTATGATTGGGGTTAGATAGAATCTCGGTGGTTTTTTTTTTTTTTAAATAAGCTAAACTGAATGCATTTAGTGTTCTGCTGTCACATACCTCCACATCATATATACCTACTTATCAGTGCCTACAATAGACAGAACATTGTCTTATGAAGGTCTTATGGGGAAAGAAAAAATTATATGGTACAGAGTACAAGTTTTCAAATGTATCAGCTAGTAAAGTATATTAAAGTTTAAAAAACATAATGATAGTATGTGGCCAATAAGGACCTTAGGTATCCAATATACTTAGTATATAGAAATTCAAAGGTGGGGGAGTTCACTGGGCATGGATACTGAAGAACCATGTAATGTAAGAGGAGTAATGTGTGCATATTACAACGAATCTGACTTGTATTCATGAAAACTTCTATTAGCCTAGAAGTTTTATTTCTTTTCTAGTGTTTGGCCTGGCTTTGCTTTGTATTTATGATAAGATGATCTGTTTCTTGGTATTTAGTTCAATGTATTTATGTCAGGAACTTAGTTTTATTGTCACAGACAATATTCTCTTCTCTGATTAGTCCCAAATAGGTGTTCAAGCTTTAAGTAAGCAAAGATTAGGCATACTCTCAATTGGTTCCTCCAACAAGAATTTTGAACATCTATGTCTTAAGCATTGATTCTGTGTCTGGCACTATTTTGGTAGGAGCACAAGATTTAGAAGGACAGATGCAATTCCCTTCATTTTGAACCTCACAGTCTAGGAAGGAGAGTGATATTTCTGTCAGCATTGACATTGAATCATGGTAATTACTATGATAAAGAAAGTTCAGTGTTCTTTCAGAGCAAATAGCAAAGGAATATGGCCTAATCTCCTGGGGTCAGGTAAAACTTTCTGTAGGAAACTACATTAAAAGGAGTGGCCAGGTGAAGATGAGGCAGGCATATATTCTAAGCAGAGAAACAACAAGAAAATATTTTGGTTTTTCCAGTTCTGGGAAGCTCCAAGAAGAAGCATTCTCTTACCTTTAAGGAAGGAGACAGTTGAATTCACCAGTTCTTGAAATGTGGTCAAGGTGTCTGGAAGGTCTAGACTATTCAAAATGATACCAAAGTGGTATTTGCTTTTTATCAATTTAATTTTCTTATGAAAAATTTCCAGAAGCTTCATAACAAGTGACATCATAAGACATTGAATCTTAAAGCAAATCTGAAAAGCCAGTTGTCTTCTATTAGGCCAGTCACTAAAGAAATTTACAAAAAGGGTAAAAGAATATCACCCTTCTCAATGATTGGTTTTGGAAAATAGAGTTTGGAAAAATATAATCTATGCAAACACCTAGTTTTATTTCTAAGTGAATTAAGGGGTATATTATTTTGAAATTTCTCAGTTTAACATTATATATATATATATATAATGTTAAACTGAGAAATTTCATATAATATAATATATATAATATATATAATAATATAATATATATATAATATAATATATAATATATAATATTATATATAATATATATATAATATAATATATATAATATAATATATATAATATAATATATATATGTATATATATATATATGTATATGGCTATAACCAGCATAAACAAAATGTATTTTGGATTCTAATTCAATTTTAGGGTAAAGTGGTTGTGAGACCAAAAAGCTCAACAACCACTTATATAATCAATTACCCCAAATGGGGCACTTTGAGAGTGAAAGAGGACATATTAATCATCAACCAAACCAATAAATGACAATATATTTCTGTGTATCTAGATCTTTATCCAAGTTTATTACCCATTTTCCAAATTTGTATTTGTTTTTCTAGCCTACATTTTAATAACTTTTAGCTTCTCTGTCAAAACCAGATTTCTGGTTTGGGGGATCAGTATATGGTCACCCTACCTAGAGGACGAATTAATGACACCTTATCTTGTGTCCTTCTAGGTTTGCTGTCAAACAGAATTCCAAAACATGGACTAGAGTGAGGACATAAATATGAAGGGTCTTGTAGGGATAAATATACCTGACCATCACAGATAGACTGGTTGGAAGATGTGAGAACAAAATTCCCTTTACTTTCATTTTATGTTTTCATTTTTATTTTGTTTTGATTTTGTCTTAAAGTATAATGTTAAGGGTTTGAATATGTTTTGTCTGGGAAGAGCACTGTTAATCTGTCTTTTAGAAGAACAGATTTTTAGCCAGGCATGTTGGTGCATGCATGCCTGTAATCTTAGTACTTGGAAGGCCAAGACAGAAGTATCGCAGGTTTGTGGTCAGCCTCAGTAACTTAACGAGGCCTTCCACAATTTAGTGAAACCCTGTTTCAAAATAAATAAAAATAAAAATAAAATAGAGCTGTGGGTGAATCACAGAGACAGAATGGCCCTGCATTCAATCTCCAGTACCACAATACAAAAAACAAAAAACAAACAAACAAAAACCCCATATTTTTAGAGCATTCTGCATTACCTCCAATAGTTACTAGGAAATCTGAAGAATAAAATCTTTCATTTCAAGTAGCTTCTGCCTTTGACCAAATGTTGAGAGAAATGAATATTTTTGTGCTGCATTTTATAGAGGGTCAGTCCAAAGTCTGGATGCTTCTTATAGAGATTGGAGGAATTAGTATACTCAAATTGAAATAAGGTCATCATCTGAAGGGAATCCTTGAAGCATGAAAAAATAAAACAAAAAAACTGCCTGAAGCACCAGAAGGAAGAGGTATTGTGCTTGTTTCCTTTCTTCTTCCTGAAGATTGTGATAGCTAACATTTACAGAGATGCACACATTTGTAATGAAATGCATCACTTAATTGCAATGGGAGATTTGGGGATCAGATGCATACTTGTGGAGTAACTGTCACCAAATAACATGGATGGGTTATTGATTCATTTGCTGTACTTTTAAGAAACAATAGAAGCATTGCAAGCAGAATAGGGTGGGTTGACAGAGAGGGAGAAAAACCAAAACTGCCAAATGGAGGGAAAGAAGAAAGCAAGCAATGTCCTTATGAGTGCCTACAGTTTTGTTTCTTGGGCACATCAAGGGCTTCTAGCCAAGGGCCGTGATGTTATTCTAGACAGTTTTACTGATATAAAATGAGGGCTCTAAATTACGATGAAATCAGAACAGCCAACCACAAGGGAAGCCATTAACAATTTAACACGAGGGAGTGTGGATCCTACTTGTCAAAGAGAATATTAGAGGACTATTTGATATAAAATGCAACTATCACAGCGCTAAGGGTTGGGTTCCTCAGCTGGGTTTTCCTTGAACTCATTGCCTTACAAAGCTAAACACAGAATGTGGTGTTTCACAAGGACAGTATGTTTTATGCCAAAGCCAAAAAAAAAAAAGAATTGAATAGGATGAAGATTTGATTGGCTACCTATCTATTAAATAGTTGTGTGGCTGAAAAGATGTCCACAGAAAGCAAGAAGTGAAAGTGGACCAGAGGAAAATATACATATACAACTTGAAAACTAAAGATATCTTGAGTCAAATTCTACCTAGACTGCTGCCTATCAGTGTGCTCTTGATACACTTTTATCCTCTAGAATTCTAATTTGCTTTATCTTAAAATGAAAATAATATCTCCCCCATAAGAGTGATGACAGAATTAATGAGTGAAAACAATTAAGGTGCTTAGCACAGTGCCAGGCAGGGAGCAAGATTTGTTAAGAATTATCCAACCTTTCTCACCTTTTACTCTTAATAGTATAGTTTTTCCTTCTTTTAAGAAAGCTTTATGTTAGATTAATTTTGTGTGTCTGTGTACGCATGGTACTAGGTATTTAATCCAGTGGGATTCCATTTCCAAGCTCACACCCTGCCCCTTTTTAATTTAATTTTATTATTATTATTTTAATTTTGAAACAGAGTCTCAGTAGGTTTTTGAGGGTCTCACTATGCTGCTAAGGCCATCCTCAAACCTGTGATCCTCCTATCTCAGCCTCTCAAGTACTGGGAGTATAGGTATGCACCACTGCGCTGGACTGAATTAATTTTAGATTTACAGAAAAGTTGAAAGTCAGTGCAGGAGTTTTCACATTCTATTCACCCAGTTTTCCACATTTTCTCTTTTAAATGTATTTTTCTTCAGTTGTTGTATTAGAATGCATGTCTGCAGCTATCTTGAAAAGGAACAGATTGTATTCTAGTATAGAGTCGCATCATTCGCTTCAATTGTACCTTCGTCATCCTTTCAATACACAATTGATGAAAGTTATATGATTACCCTAGAGCAGAAAATTATATTATCTGAGGCTGAATATGATTATTGACTTTCTTCTTGGCTGCAGAAAACTTTGAAATGATCAAGTCTCTACTAACTTTAGGGAAGCCAGTCAGGTGAAGGCAAAAGAAAAGTTGATAAAACTTGAGTGCTGGTGTGGTAATGCAGTTCTTATACATATTTAACACATGCCTTGAGACTTAACAATAAGTGTGTGGTTCTAAGAACTTGGAAATAATTTCAAGGATGTGATAATTAAGTGGAAGGATTTAAAGGCACAGGATGGAGGGTCAGTTCGCTTGATACCCTTGAGTCTCTGTGCCATGTCCTGATGTCCCCACAGGCCCAGGCAATGGAATAAAGGAAGTGCTTCTGTCTTTCCATCTCCCTTCTTCTTTCTGGATCTCTTTTTTGCTTTCCTTGCAAACATTGTCTCTATAATTCCTCTTTGTATTTATTTATTTATTTTTTGGGCGGTACTGGGGATTGAACCCAGGGGCATTCTACCTCCGAGCTCCAGTCCTATTTTTTATTCTTTATTTTGAAACAGGGTCTCACTAAGTTGTGGAGGACCTCATTAAGTAGCTGAGGCTGGCTGCAAACCTGGATCCTCCGGTCTCAGCCTCCCGAGTACTGGGATTACAAGCGTGCACCACCATGCCTGGCTTTCATGGAGGTTTTTAACTTAATCACGCCTGCCCCTCAAAATGTTCTGTGCTTTCAAAGAACCAAAAGAGCTCCTCTAAATTTTTTCAATATTAAAATCCTATTGCATTGATACTCTGTTTAAGCTATATGTCAGGGGAAAAAGATATATGTGGCAATTCATGTGGACTCTTATAGATAACTAGCTTAATGTTTTTCTCCTTTTGGGGCATTTGCATTTTAGGAGAGGTAGTCTTGCCGTACAAAAGATGATCATGGCCTCTAACACTATAAGTGTAGGTGCCACTACAGCAGGGAGAAGTAAAGAAGAGCTGAAAGTATATCCTTTCTCCATATTTCTCCAAATGAGGTTGGGTGGCTGGAAACCTTAAGAAAAAGTGCCCAGCCCCTCTCGATACAGTAAATCTCTCCAGGTCACTATATTTCAAATTCTTGAGGTAATAATATGTATGAGCTAAGAGAGAGATAGGGGAAAGCTAATAGGTATCAAAAAGGAAGGTTGAACAGCAGTCAAAGGGACTTCAGGTCATGGAGAAGAGAAGATGCTATTTTGAGACCTCCTTAATCTCAAAATGAAGATTAAAACTGTGGAATTAGTGTCACCTATATAGTGCCATTCAAGCTTTCTACATCCAAACCAATGGAAGGCAAAACACTTGCCTAGAGCAGTTTTGAAAAGGAACCTTGTTTTTTCCACTGTTAGTGTTTTCTCTGGCTGTAGACTTTGGTGCAACACTTTTGGGAAAAAAATATAATGAAGCACAATGCTAAAGGCTGGAAAATGAAGAATGATTTGAAGGTGTGAAAGGATTGGGAAAAAAGATAAAAAGTAGTGACAGAAGTTTATTTCATTCCCATGATGAGACCCGGCAATGGTTATATTGCTTATTGCCTTCAGTTACCAAGGCCACAAACCATTATTTTCAGAAGCTCATTGCCCTGTGTGAGAACTAAGATTTGATGGGAAGATAAAGGGACTTGGGGGGAAAATTGCCTGTACATTCTTCTTAATAGATTTTCTTTTTCATTTCTTCAAAAGAAGATAGAGGAAAGAAATTCTAAGAAAATAATAGTACTAGTAGTAATAATATTCATAATCATCATCATCAAATCTTTGTTTGAATATTAAACTTAAATTAGATTGCTTTCTCTTATTTCTCCCTTATTTTAATCTTCAATGATGTAAAATATGCACTAAATAATTACCTGAAAGTAATGCTGGTTTGCCTAGTGGTGACACTTTTTATTAAAATTTTAATAGACACACAGAAAGAAGTAATCTTACTGTAAGAACAAACTCACCAGATGAGCTATAGAGTTAACAGAAAATACTATTTAAATTATATAAGAGAATTGTAAACAATGGAAAAAATAAATGAATATGCATATATATGTATTTTTTTCTGTGATATTAACCAAGGAGTTTCAAGCATCAAGCTTAACTTTACTTGGAGGCAAGATAAGCACACTTGTATGTGAACAGTATAATTTACCATTTCTTCTTCTGTTATCATTGAAACTGATTTTTTTAAAGTACAAAGACAAAATGCAGTTTTTCTAGAGTGGGATTCAGACTGAGAATTCCTTCTAATCACTAATCAGCAATGCTAGCAAAAATACTCAGTACTTCTTAGGATTTTGTGCAAGTCTATTAGATAACCTGGGAGTTCATTTCTTTTAAGATGGTTATGCAAACCCAATTTAGTGTTTGTTCAATTATTCAGTATAAATTGTACTTTTCATGGACGTATGTATTTGCTCTTATTTTTTTTTTTTCGGTACTGGGGATTGAACCTAGAGGCATCCTACCTCCGAGCTACACCCCCAGTCCTATTTTTTATTCTTTATTTTGAAACAGGGTCTCACTAAGTAGCTGAGGTTACCACTGAACCTGGATCCTCCAGTCTCAGCCTCTCAAGTACTGGGATTACAAGTGTGTGCCACCATGCTTGGCTTATTTGCTCTTATTCAATTGCATGTGCAGCAAACATTTCAGGCTTTCATTGGCTCTGAAATTTGGCATTGGAGGTAAAATATCAATATAGGCAGAGTAAGGTAAGAAGAAAGGTCAGAGTAAATGGACATGAAACCTGGTCCAACTTCAGACTTTGGCTGCTGAGTTACAGGTACGGCCAAATTATGCTATCAAGATTGTTTGTGTCCTCTATGACCTGAGTTTTATGCTACATGAGGTAAGAGGAGAATCTGCATGGCTTCAAGTACACCATCCCCACTGGTTGTGGAATGACAGTGTGCTGTTCGTTACTTACACCTTCATCCTGAGAGCTGAGATACGCAAGAAAGCTCTGCTGAGAGTGAGCTAAATGCTACTTCAAATGCCATATTTGGTATATATGTCTTTAAACGAGGTTAGATTACTGCTAAGTATATCATTTTTCATTCTGTTCATTTCCATCTCTTTCTGATGCCTCCAGTTAAAAGATTTTGTATATAATCTGACAATAAAAAGGTTAAGCAAAAATTGACTCTGCTATAAAAATGGACACTGAATCTTAAAGGGTTAAACAAGTTTCAGAAGTGTGGAATGTTTTTTTTTTCCCCTTCTCTTTAGAAACTGCATGCCTGAACGATTCCTAAGCTATTAGGGTTACCATGGTAATTATTATTCTTAAATGGAGAGGTGTATTTGTGAAGCAAAAAGACCAACAAACTTGTTGTCTGTATCTCCAAGTCAGAACTACATGCAGCCATCTTTAAGAAGGAGCCAACTTTTGGAGGAATTGAATAATGCACATCACTCTTTACCAGGGTGTATAATGGGCTTGTGAATGAGAACAATGGAACATTAATATACTGGGAATTTTACAAAAGGATATACACACTGGATAGGCTTTATAGAATTTGCCTTTGAAGACAGGCTGATGTTACAGAAGACCTCAAAATCAACTGGATTTTAGGAAAATGAATTGGAGTTTCTGATAGGATATTTTTATATGGATGATCATAATAGTTTTGACATCAATTCATCTTAACGTGAAGGTGACTCCCAAAGCTTAAATCAACTGTTTTATTATCATTATTATTATTATTACTAAAGTCATAACTGAAAGAGTCCATTTTGCTTTATCTTGGTAGAAAGAGATCTACTTGACTGGTACCACTTGGTGTTCATAGCAGATTTTACACTTTAGGATGTTTTTTTGCAAAGTACAGGGGTAATGATATAAGGTTAGAAGGTTGAGTACCCTTTTTACCAGTGGAAGGGCTTTATTTTGAGTATAATCTATCTGAGAACAGTATTTCATAAGTTTAGAGTGAATTACATAAGTTAAAAATCAGTTTTCTTAGTGCTCTCCATATTATAGCCAGTCTGTTCTTAAAGTCAGATACACAGATTTTAAAACAACCTGGAAATTTCTGCTAAATAAGTAAATTCTTGTACTTTGGACATATCTTTACTCTTGTTCTTTAACAAAGGGTATCTCAGTGGGTCATGCATGGTAGAATTAATTAAAATTTAGGGACAGAGAAGGCAAAGTGTGGAGCACAGGGAATCAAATCTAGTGCATTCAAACTCCTTTGCATTCATTTGTTGTCTGTGTAACTTGGTCAAGTACCTTCATCTCTCTGAGCCTCAGTTTCATTGTTTACAGAACAAATATGGTATGATCAACTCCACAGGGTTCTTTTGACAATTAAATGAGTTAACACCTATAAAGTTAGAAAAGCTCCTACACAGGAAAAAATATTACGAGAGTGTTACTAGTTTATCAAAATCAAAGGATGTGTGTGTGTGTGTGTGTGTGTGTGTGTATTTGTATTCTCTGTGACTATCTTCAGATTAGTTACTTAATCAAGATTTTGTTTTGTTTTCAGTTTGAAATAATAAATGAATGAGCCTTCAGATCAACTAAGGAACAATTTATACCTTCTCCCATGATTGGTCATTTGGCTAATAGATGAGAAATTTCAGAATTCAGGGATGTCCATTTTATTGTTGGGAAGCTCTGGGAACTCTGTCTTCCTAGAAACTCTCTTCTATGGGCAAAGAAAGCTTTGAGGCATCTGCATTTTGGCAGGGGAGGGGGAGGGAAGGTGTCTTGTTTAAGCCTACATGTTCTAATTATGAAAATCCAGTGGTATTGGAGCAAGAGGAGTATTGCTTTCTCTCCTTTACATATCAATGGGCAAGTTGCATATGCCTGTCTGAGTTCAACAATGAGAATTGAGTTATATGATATTTTTAAGGGGCAGAGGTACTTATTTCACTAGGTAATTTTATCTCTAAACAAATCATCTTGCCTGTTTTGTGGGGTTATTTTTTACTATGCCATTTTATAAGAGGTATTTGGAGGGGGGGAAAAGACTTACTTGACATTTCTAAGCCACTGGGATGCTTTTTAATTTGTTTCCAGGGTATTTAATCTATAAGACATACCAGGCTGAATAATTTATGTAACAAAACAATGACAACAAGGTCAAAGAAGAAGTATGACTTTACAGTGGGGAATATTCATGACATGATGCTATTTGAGATATGCTTCTTGAATATTAAAGAGTTTTTCCTAATGTTAAGTTCCAATTAAATAACCAGAAAGGTATAAGAAAGAAAATTGGATTCCTTTTGAATTGGAGAAATTAACAAATTCTAGACTAGCAATTATCGTATTGCTAATTGAAAATGTCAACCACTCTATGTCCACACAACATTTAGAGATGGTAGTTGAAAATGTCTTCACTTGTGACCTAGTTGCAATATAAACCTCAGAGAACCAGATATTCTGCATCAATAAATCAGATACTCATAATCTGATTTATTCAGTGATACATAACCTCAATTATTTATTTTTGGTTACATTCAATTTAAAAGGGAAGAGTCAAAGCAACATTTGCTGCTTAAGATAGCTTAGAGATTGAGTTTTTGACAAGATCTAACTCTGTTCTTCCTTTTCTCACACAGTAGAGTTTATGCTCTGAAAGGGATAATGGCTTCTTATGCACAGTGGATTAAAAAAGTAGATACATATATTGCAGAGAAGAATATTCAACTAGGAATGAAGGAACCTGGATTCTTGCAAACCTCCATCATCAGTTAATAGGTGCTCTGGAGCCAAACTCATTAATAGTGATATTATCATTTATTAAGTAACTCACTGTATTAGTTAGAGGAATTCTTGTACCTCTAACGACTAAACCAAGAATCTTAGTGGATTATTAAAATAAAAATAAAATAATAAAATAATAAAATTTATTATTAAAATAAATATAAAATTATTTTTCTTGCTCAAATCAAATTAGAAGGGATATACCCTCTTTCTGACTGGTGGTAGTGCCATCTTCTAGGGCCTCAAAATCCTCCAATGCACCCCTAAATCCAAACGGGAGAATGATTAGAGAAGAAGGGAGGAAGATCTAATTGAGGTCAGAGTGGACCAGACCCAGGATTGATATTTATCACTCTGTTTATGTTCATGTAGATATCATTTGGTCACATGGCTCTATTTATCTGCAACTATGGCTGAGAAACACAGTGAACTCTATGCTCAGGAAGAGAGGACACAGAATTAAGCATCTGCTACTAGGTGCCACTGTACTAGGCTTAGCTCTCTTTATTGACTTTTTCAAGATCAAGAAAGTTATGTGTAAATGGCAGAGTAGGACTCATTCCTTTGATTCAGTTTGTGCTCTTAGCCACCATGTTAAATTGTCTCTTTGGCCTTTGAAAATCATTATGCATAAGCTTCTTCACCTTGATAACTAAAATTTGCAATCCCTGTTATACCTCAGAGATATTGGAAAATTGTGAACATGTCAGGACTTGTCTTCTGTCTGTTACATAGATGAACTGTCTAGGGACTGTTTTATAGTTAACTCCTCTACTTGGACAATATATGTCATCTCCTTCTGTCCTCTCCAGTAATTATCCCTCTCTTTTTTGCATCATAAAATATTTCATCATCAAACAGGATATAGTGGTGCACACTTGTGATCCCAGCACTTGGGAGGCTGAGACAGGAGAATCACAGGTTCCCAGTCAGCCTCAGCTACTTAGTGAGACCCTCTGCAACTTAGTGAGACCCTGTTTCAAAATAAAGAATAAAAATAGGACTGGGGGTGCAGCTCAAAGATAAAATGTCCCTAGGTTTAACCCTTAGTACTGTAAATAAATAAACAAGCATATATATATTTATTTATATGCATATATATATAATCTTTCATTATCAACATACAAATACACTATCATTTCTCGGATTTCGAAAATAAAAATATTTATTGACTTCAAATATCCAAGTGCCTATTATTTTTTCATTCCTTTTTGCAGCAAAATATCTTGACTAGTATATATTCAATATTTCAAACACTTTTTCATTCCCTCTCAAATCCCTTCCAATCAGACACTCCTATCTCTGTAGCAATATTGATCTTGGTAAGGTCAACAGTGTCTTCTTTGTAGCTAAATGCAATCAATTCTTAGTCCTCATCTTATTAGACCTATCAACATCATTCTTTGAAAGTCTTTCTTCATTTAGTTTTCAAGATGACAATATCAGCTTGACTTTCTTTCCACTTCTCTAAACTCCTTGTATGTGTCTTCTTCTCTGGCTCCATTTTATCTCCCTGGTCTTTAGAATTCCTCCAGGGCTCAATCCTTAGATGTCTTCTATTTCTCTCTTTATATTTACTACTTCATAATTCTAGTGGTTTAAAACCATCTACAAGCTGAAGAGCTCCAGACTGCTGCCCTGAGCCCTGTATTTGCCATTACTTGCATAAACAATCCATACTTCAACCTTAAAATGTTCCAAATTAAAATTATTCCTCCTCTATTACAACCATCCTGGTTCAAATCACCACCATCTCTTATTTGAATTATGACAATATCTTCCTTAGCAATCTCTATGCTTCTTCCCTTGCTTAATTCCTACAATATAAAGTCTGATCATGCCAACATTAGGGGACAAACAGCAATTGTTCTCCCTTCTCACCTGGAGTAAAATTTAATGTCCTCCTGTGGTCCACAATGCTTTCCAGTGTTTGGTTCTCCCATTATTTCCATAATTATATCTCCAATTAGTCACCTCCTCCCTTCACCTCATTGCAGTTATCTGGCCTCATTTATATTTCTTGGTCATTTTCTCCCTCTCAAATCTTTTGGAACATGCTCTTCTCTGCTGAGAATACCCCTCCCTTATGTATTTTCATGTTTTAGTACCTGAATTTGCTTAGTTCTTTACTCAATGTATCTTGCACTGAGGCGACATCTTCTATGCTGATTTGTTTAAGCCCCTGTTCATTTCAGCATTTACCTTATTTAAATCTTAACTGCCTATTTTGGTTAATCTAATGCATCTCTTCTTAACTCAGTTTCTTTAGGCAAAATGCTCAGTGAGAATCTGATATCGTCCCTTTTCTCTTACAACAGCATCTTAGTTCACTAGAAAATGGTCTGTCTGACATCATAGAATCAAAAGAATTTGAGTCCCTGGTCTGATGTTGGTCTTTGGACTTGGTGCTGTCAAGTGCCCATTAAGAGATAATACCCGATCTAGTGCATGGAACATTGTTATCATCCACAACTAGTCTCTTAGGATAGTCAACTCTTGCTGTTCTTCTTCTTCTGGGCTTGATCTGGTCACCAAGCTGGCTCAGCCTGTTCTATTTCTCATGGCTACCACATAGCCCTTGAAGTCTCTTCCATGTTACTTGTCTGCACAAGAGCTCACCTTTCCATCCCACAACTTCTGCCACAGTGTCAGCTCACCACTCTCCCCACACATCCATCATATTGGCCCAACAACAAGTCCCTTAGCACTTAAAGTTCATACCAACTAAAAGTCATATTTGACAACAGGTGTCTATACAGGGCTATCTCTACATCTTAGTTCAGTTATTTTCTCTACTTACTATGCTGGGGTGTATGGGGCTGCCCTACACAGAAGTCATGTTTCTAAGGCTCAAAAAACAAGCAGGACAAGAGGCTATATTTCCTCTTTTCAGTGAAAATATGGAAAAGGGAAATAAGAACATACTTGGGACTATTCCCTTTTGTCTATGTAAACCTATTTTTGCCCCATAACCATTAGACTAAAAAAGGCAGTCTCTCTCCCTTTTTCATTTTACTGTGTGGCTAGGACACTGCTCATTGAGCTGACATCTGCCTCTTCCTCATCTCTACTCTAATGGTAGCCATGGCGTGTGAAGAGAAACTATCTTATCAAACATAAGGGTATCAATATATGCCCAAGATAAAGACTGCATGTTATAAAGCAAGTTTCATTATTTCTCATCATCCAAAGAAAGCTCAGTTCATGATTTGAGATTCACTGATGAAATCTAGGTTCCTGAAAGGAAGAACCACTTTATTATCAAAGAGATTAACAGAAGAATTGGAAGTATATGAGGGCTATTCTTAGAGCAAGAACTTGGAGGAACCCCATAAAAAATGCAGAAGTTGGGAAGTGGAAGTGTTGGCATCACACTGTGCTACCTGGGCAGTAATACAGGGCTGAATTCAGAAATGTGCTTTAACACTCTGGGCACTGACATGATATCCTTCTTGTCTGTAGCCAAAAGGCTTGCTAGAATACTCCAGTGGAACAGGGTGAGCATAAAGAAGTCTTAGATACATCCACCAAAACAGAAGAGAGGGAGATGCTTATCTTGGTTACCTCTTGATTCTCAGAATTTGCAGATGAGAGGTTAATAAAGAAGTCTCACTTTTGACCTACTAGATATTTTATTTGTCATAAGATGTACACACAAACATGAGAATGAAGCATGGTTCACCTCTCAGAGGTGAAAGACACAAATTGGAACCAAACTAAGTTCTCAAAGACTCTTTTCCAACATGAGCTTTTAGTCACATAAGCAGAATCTTCCCTCCCTACTTGCTTTTACTTCTGGTGGCAGGGTGAGCATGAGAAAAGATCCTTGGGGGTTTTGATATCAGAGAAGAAATTGAAAAGAGATAAGAGCATGGGCTGTGATCACTGACTGATAAGTGATTTTGAGCTAATTTGACTGAACACTTACTGAGAAAAACTGAGATATTCCAAGCTAAATTATATTAAACAAATCAGTGCACTAGATGAGTACTTAACTGATAATAGGCCAAATAAATAAAATATCTCATCTCATTCATTTAGCTTTTCAAGGAAAAGCATAGTATTTTATAGTTTAGAGAATAAGTTCAGTTCATGTTACTCATGTCTATGTAGATAATTCTGTCAACAATTATATACAGACATAGATGGAAGTTCAACTAGATTGTGTTAAAAATGTATGCATATATACATATACACATGCAGATAGATAGATAGATAGATAGATAGATAGATAGATAGATAGACAGACAGACATATACGTGCCAGGTGTGGTAGTGTGGTGGTGCACACCTGTAATCCTAGTATTTGGGAGACTGAAACAGATAGGAGGATGGCAGGTTTGAGCCCAGCCTCAGTAATATAGTAAGACTTTCATCAGCCTAGTGAGATCTTCTAAAGTAAAAAATAAAAAGGGCTAGGGGTGTAGCTTGGAGGTAGAATGTCCCTGGATTCAATCCCACATAAAAGTGGGCACACGCACACAAACACACACACACACACACGTATGTGTGTTTGTGTATGGTACTTTAATAACAATACAGTTTATTTAAACCTGATTTTTCTGTTGGCAGATATGACTAGCTAGGGGTGGTGGCTTCACAGAGAATAAGGACAGTCCCATTGGGATGTATTAGCCACACACTGTTCATGTAGCATCATTCCAGCCCCTGACATCCTAAATACATTAAATCATCACCAGGTTGATGAATGGATACACTTTAGGTATCCTGGAAAACAGAAGACAATTCATCCTTCCTACCACAATAAGGCAAAGAGCCCACAGAACAAACCAAAGACACTAGAGTTTTAAACAAAAAAGGCGTTGATTAGAGGGAGAGCAAGTACTGAAAGAGAATTCTAGAGATACTGAGGAGGAGTCAAAGAAGCCACCAGTCAAGCATGGAAAACAAAGAAGATTACAGCTGAGAACCTGTGGGAGTAGAGATAATAAGAACAGCAGGAGGAGAGAGAGGGAAAGCATATAAAGAAGAAGGGAAAAAACAATAAAAAGATGATACATAAAAGGGAATGAAAAACCAATAGAAGATGCCAGAACTTTTGACAGTGAGTGGTAGGATCTGAAAGAACTTCTGAAAGAAGTGGCTGAACTTCCCTGTGGGGCACCATCCTTGACAGTGAGATATTAACCTAGAGGGATTATAGTGCAGCCTAAGCACATCAGAAAAAAAAAAAAAAAAAAAAAAAAAAAAAAAAAAAAAAAAAAAAAAAAAAAAGAAACAGTAAACTAAAGTACATGCACTAGATTGCATGTGTCTACTCAAAAGCACTTTATGATAAGCCATTTCAGAGAGAATATATTTGGAAAAGTCACATGTTTTAGAAAATGTAATCAAAGGAAGTTTTGAGTGCTTTTGTTGTTATTTTTCTTTCATTTTTTTCCTTTTGACATGGTAGTCAGCCCCCATTAGGTAAAGCTGCATTTAAGAATCACTTTATAATAGAACTAGTCCCTGTATATTCCTATCTGTTTTCTTCTGTCCATCCCCCCTCTCCATTTCTGCATCTTTTGGCATTGAAAGTGTTTCTGCCTTAGATTATTGATTATTCCACAGCACTCGCACACCAGGTGCATGCCTTGGTTTGGGAAAAAAAAGAACAAGTTATTTCAGAGAAGAGATATTCACTTTAATTCAACTTCATTTCCCCCTTTCCATTTAGATTTTCATAGTGTTATGGTTTGGATATAGAATGTCCAGCCATCATGTATTGATGTTCAGGTGATATAGATGAATCATGAAGGTTCAAATCCCATCAGTGGCTTCTCCATTGTAATGGATTTACTGGGTGGTAGCCTAAGCAAGGAGGGGGTGTGGCTGGAGGAGGTAGGTCGCTGCACTGGGGGTATGGCTTTTGGAACTATATGTGCCCATAGACCCCCTCCTCTGCTCTCTCTTTGCTTCCTGCTGCTATGCCCTGAGCTCCACAGATGAGACCAGGCGTAACATGGATGAAAACTTCTGAAACCTCCAGAACTGTGAGGAAATAAATCTTCTTTCCTCTACGTTGTGGTCATCAGATGTTTGGGGTCACCACAGTAAGAATGCTGCCTGAATACCTACCAATTAAAAATCACAAGACTCATGATCCAACTAAGGACCACTACCCAGCTAAGATTCAAAAGTTCATTGTTTCCTTCCTTTCTTTCTTCCTTTTCTTTCTTTCTTTCTTTTTTTCTTTCTTTATTGCGGTACTGGGGATTGAACTCAGGGGCATTCTACCTCTGAGCTATACCCCCAGCCCTATTTTTTTATTCTTTATTGTGAAACAGGGTCTCACTAAGTTGTGGAGTGCCTCACTAGGTATCTGAGGCTGGCCTCGAACCCGGATCCTTTGGTCTCAGCCTCCCAAATGCTGGGATTACAAGCATGCGCCACCATACCTGGCTCATTGTTTCCTTTATATTTTTAAGATTCCATAACATACTACGGAACTTGGTTTTGTTCCTACCATTCTAAACAACAGAGAACAGCTCTACAACAGAGCTGATTCCCTGGTATTCTTCCTCAGCAGATGCACATAACATTCTGAGTAAGATACAGCTTCATTTATTTTAGCAGCTTGCTTATTTATTTATTTTAGCAGGAGAGCCAGATAAGAGGCTGATTGAGTTCACACCTCAGTGATGAGCATATTAGGTAACCCATTAATGCTGGTGACTAAGCTTATAGCTCAGGCCCACAGGCAGTTCTGTTTGGATTTATGATAAGACATGGTGATGGATAAGTGTAAACTCTTATTTATAAGAAAGCAAATGAATGCTTCCTATGCAAAAAATAAATTGCAGATAAGCTCATTTCAGGCTAATCAAAAACAGTTACTCACTCTGGGTGGGAATAATGCCCAAGAAGGGCTTTATAATAAGTCTCTGATCCTTTGGCATATACATAGCACAGTAGAGGTGGAGATAAGCATACTCCTCACCCATAAATAACCCCCTGATGCGATCCCTAATGCATTGTGAATTCATTGTGGGTTTTAGGCAGCTGGAGGACACTAATCAATGCAAAAGAAACTTTGCAGTGGCTTCCACTTGTAAGTATCAATCAAGTCACAACTGTGCTTTAGTTCAGATGGTCTGAATAAAACTTGCTAACATAAAGTTTTCCAGAATGGGGGGGGAGGTTTATACTTCCTGAAGACAGCTTTTCTTCAGAGATTTCAAAGCACACTTAATCAGATCATCTCCTGATATATTATTGCTATTGTTCAGACTAGCTTACAAAGTAGCCAGTTCTTACATGTAGCAGAACTCATACATTTGGAAGTTGTCTGTGCCGGTTGAATAATGCAGACATTTTTGGTTCCCCCAAAGTGATCATTAGAATTGAAGATGTCATATTTGTCTATGCAAAGGCAAGAAAATAATTTCAAATACAATGGTGGGTGGATGGCTCATTCTATATTCTGAAATTTAGCATTCCTCTCTGCTGGGCTTCTCAGGAATTTCTCAAAATTTTAGGTACACAGAATTATGTTGTTTAAAGAAGAATCTACAGTTCAAAATATTAATTCATTATTACTCATAGAGTGCCTATTGTCTTAGTCTGCTGGGGTAATTATTATAAGACACCCTAGGCTGAGTGGCTTAAATAGTACAAGGTAATTTTCTTGTAGATTTGGAGGCTGGAAGCACAGGCTCAAGGCTCAGGCAGGGCTGGTTTCATCTGTGTCCTCTCTCTCTCCCTGGCTGGCAGATGACTATCCTCTTGTTGCTTCTCCATGTGGTTTTGTTTCTGTATACACATCCTGATAGTGTCTTTCTGTATATCCTAATCTCAGAACTACACCAGTAAGTTTGGATTAGGGCCAACCTAATGGCCTGATTTTAACTTAATCACTTCTTTAAAGATATTGTCTCCAAATACAGTCATAATCTGAGGGTTCTGGTGGTTAAGTAGGTCAACACATGAATTGGAAGGAAAGGGAAAAATTTTGCCCCTAGCACCTACTGTCAAGCAGGCAATATTCTAAAGAAAGCACACAAAATCCCTCTCCTTATAGAGCATACATGCTAACGAAGGCAAACAACATGAATGTAATCATAATTTAGAAAGTGCATATTGTTAAAGGTGATCAGTGCTATTGGGAAAATAGTAGAAGATAAAAAGAGGTCCTGGAGTGCATTGGGTGTGGGGAGATAGATGATCAGAGAAGCCCTCCTGTAGTTTAGACAGAAGATAACCACCAAATGGTTGCCTAAAGGTGTAAGAAAGTTTGTAAGGAGAGGGAAGAGTGGTGCAGGCTAAGGGATTAATACTGCCAAGGCCCTAAGGTAGCAGCATATTGAACTTTTTTATAAACCACAAGGAGGCCAGAGTGACAAACGCAGGGTAAGCATGTGAATAGAAAAATCAAAACACTCAAAAGGTGACACAGGGCCAGATCATGAGGGACTTTGGAATTATTGTAAAAACTTTAGCTTTTGCACTGAGTAAGGTGGGAAGAGATTAGAGGAGTGATACACGTGGACTTGTTTTATAACAGACTCTCTCTGGTTGCTGGGTTGAGAGGTAGAAGGGTGGACTCAAAGAGACCAGTTAGTATTCCTGCAATAATCCAGGTGAGAAATATCGTGGCTTAGATTAGAATTTGAGAGATGGAGGTGGAAACAGCCATATTCTGGATGTGTTTTGAAGATACAGGCAGCAGGATTTGCTAATTGCTAATGGTTTGGATATGGGAAAGAGAGACAGAGAAGAGGCAGAAGTGATTCTCACTGTTTAGGCCTGAACAGAGGAATGGACTTGACATCCATGGTGATGCAGGAAGAGGACATTTAGTGAGGAAAATCAGGACCTAAGTTTTGACATGCAAATTCTTTTTTACAAAATTGACATTTTTAGAATAATGAATCAGGGATTTTAGGGAAGTACAAGACTTAATAGAGTACAGAACTGACCACTTAATTTAAGAAACTATATGTTTCTAACTGTAGGAACCCATGTTCTGAGACAAATATTATGTTAATATATGCATCATCTTGATAGATACATTTATTCCAGAGAGCCACATGACAAACCCAAAGAAATAAAGATTTAACAACTGTAATATATTTATTAGAAGAATAAGTGCCAGGTCCAAGTTAGTGTAGTATAGTAGGAAATGTGCTCTGGGGTCATGTGAACTGGATTTGGGTCTGTATTTTACATGACCCTGGGCAAGTTGGTTGACCACTTTGAATCTCAGTTTCCTCACCTATAAAATGGTGTAACAAAAATATTTTAAAGATTAAATGTACCATTAAAACAAAGATTGCAGAGCCAGGCATCGTGGCTCACGCTTGTAATCCCAGTACTTGGGAGGCTGAGCAGGAGGATCACAAGTTCATGGACAGGCTCAGCAAGTAGTGAGACAGTGTTTCCAAAATAAGAAATAAAATTGAGCTGGGGGTATAACCCAAAGATAGAATACCTCTGGGTTAAATACTCAGTACCATAGGGGGAAAAAAAACAGATAAGGAAAAGACTTTACTCAAAAATCTTGCCATAGAGGAGAGATCTAGATCAACTCCATAAGCAAAAGTTTTCAGAGTTTAAGTGCTAGGGTAGGAGTATCATGGGCCATCTGTGTTTGCTAATCTACTTTACCCAAGTAAAAAGTAAGCTTTCTTGTATCTTTAGGATAGGAGTTGTCTTTACAATTTGGAGTAAGGTATCCACTAAAGTTAGTCTCTGAACATCTCACAGCAACCATAAATGTACTTGTTACCTTCCTTGAGGTTTACATTTCAAACAGATGGCTCCCAGGACCTTGAGAAAGACTTCCTAGGTTGTAAAACTGGCAAGAAGCCTTTAAAAATATTTACATCTCAAAGGGATAAAGAACTTACAATTTCAAATTTTCTAAAATAAATACTCTAAGGAAAGAGGTCAGGAGCCTACAGGCAGGAAGAAACCTGTCTAAAGTTTGGTCAAGATAGGAAAAGTGTTAAGGTTATTTTAGTAAATATTACTTGAAAAGCAACTGATTCAGGCCATGGAGCATTAGGCCTGAAACAGTTGCTCAAAGGTACTTAAAGAATGAGAGCAATCATAACCATTATTAGTAATGATTGCTGCTATAGAAAACTTGATCTAAGGCAGGCATGGTAGCACAGGCCTATAATACCAGTACTTGGAAGGCTGAGACAGGAGGATTACAGGTTCAAGGCCAGTCTTGGCAACTTAGCAAGACCCTTTGCAACTTAGTGATACCCTGTTTCAAAATTAACTAAAATATAGTGCTGGAATGAAGCTTGGAGGTAGAACATCCCTGGGTTCAACCCCCCAGTGCCAAAAATAAAATAATAAAATAATAATCTAAAATAGACAAAATCCCTGTTGATCTAAGTTCTGAGACGTACTAAGTTACATGCTGTAGGAGAGAAGTGAATTAATGTTTTGGCTAATTATAAATTCATCATTGAGAGTAAGTTGGAGAGAATCAGTAGACTCAATTACATCATCAGAACTGGCATAAAGCATGGATCCTTAGTGATCCCTGTCCAAGGTTTGAGACATCCCTAGTACAGTGTCCTGGCAGTTCTTCTTGTCTCTCCAGATTATAGGAACCTGGAAAGAGGCACAGTTGGAGAAGTAAAAAAATGGGGATCTTGTTTTGGGCTAACAGAAAAAAAAGACATGTCAAGCCACATTTTTGATACCTATAGTTTAATGTCTAATGTGTCATTGAGACTTTGGCAGAAATTAATTATTATTGGTAAGTGATTTGAGGTGAGAGAAGATTCAGTGCAAAGATTCTGAAAAATAACCTTCCAAAGTGCATTGCCTATTAGAACTTCACAATGTATATATTATGAGAGAAGTTTAAGACTCTTTGCATATTGAGTTTAGTATTATGAATGGATCTAAGGCTTATGTAAACCTCATACCAGAGAAAAAGTTTATGTGCTGAACTAGCCTATCAGGGACTGTAACCAGGCTTAAGTTTGGAGTTGATGTCTAATGGTCTTGAAATGTCCCAGTGGAATATTATGAATACTGCAGTATTGTTAGTAATGCCATGCAGGCCCAAATGACTAAAATCCATATTGTTACCCAAATTTTCATGGGAAAAATACCTTTTTGTGTGTGTTTCTTTGTTAGGATTTTTTGATAAGCAAACATGGAGATATTTTGAACTGGCCAATATTTACAAGTCCAAGATGACTTTCCAAGGGGTTCTATAATTTGAATTATTCGATCATACACTGACATAATGACATTTTAACTGGGAAAAAAGAGAAACACAGAAGCAAAGAAGGTATAACTTTGGTGTCACTCAAGAATGATTGCTTTCTGCCTTTAGGAAAGTATCAGAATTAGAAGACATGTTATTCATCTTTTAGCCCAATCCATTCATTTGTAGATAGGCAAACAAAGGTTCATGTTCTTTTGCTATAATGAACTACTTGAAGCTAAGTAACTTATGAAGAAAAGAGTCTTATTTAGCTGACAGTTTTGGAGGTTCAAGGCATTGTGGCAGCTCTGGCAAGGACCTCATGGCAGATGGCATCCCAATGCTGGGGGTATATGTGAGATGTGAGATGCGAGATGGAATGATTACATCACAAAACCAAAAGAAACAGAGTTACTAGGTTTCTAAGTCACTATGTCAATCCCTTCAAAGGGCATACCATTAATGACATAATAACCTCCCAGTAGGCCCCCCCTCTTAAAGGCACCACTACCTCTTGGCATTGCCACATTGAGGACCAACCTCCTAACACATGAACTCTTGGGGGACACACTCCATATTCAAACCATGATGGTAAGAAATGGCTGAATATACCAACTAGTTTCATAGCCATGCTTGGTCTACAATGTGGGTTTTCTGATCCTTAAATATGGGTAACTCTTCTATGTTCATCGTCCCTAAATGGAAAGCCATGTTTAGATTGGTATATATGGCCAAGGAGATAGCATAGATCTTTAGTGAGATTCCCCTGAGAGAAGGTGCTTCCTGATGGTCATAGAGCATATATAGAGACCATACAACATCTGATAGTTGTTTTCTTTTCCACTTACCTTTTATTTGCTTCTTAGTGGTAACAGGGCTAACAGATGGTTTACACTGGGATTATTGCGTAATAAATTTCCCATGTTCCTTAACAGTGGCTTGAGCTGAAGACCACATTACAGACTCAACTTTCCCCTTTGATTCTAGCAGCTCTTATGCTATTTATGGCATATTATATCTTTTCCTACAATACAAACTCTGTACAGGAAAGTATCATAAATATTTTTCCACCAAGCTTTAAAAAAAAGCCACCTAATCAGGTGCTTAATACACACGTATGTCTATACATATGCCTATATGAATTTATATGTATGTGTGTGCGTATATATTTATATATATATATATATATATGTGTGTGTGTGTGTGTGTGTGTGTGTGTGTGTGTACACAAAAACCTGTGTGGGTGGCTATGTGTAGCTGCAATGACTGTCCATTGCTCCACAGAGAAATAAAGACTGTTTTGAAAGCAAGAGGGCTAGAGAATAGCTTTAACTCTTTAAGCACTGGTGGCGAAAAGCAGGGCAAAGGGTTGGTTGGTGTGTATGTGTGTATGGATAACCCTGTAGAGGGATTATACTAGGAGAAGGGTCATTCACACGCATATCATATCTGGTCCTCACTCACCTTATGTTGTCAATAATTCCCACTTGCTCCTGGATGTGTGTAGCACAAGTTCATCCAGGAATCTTTTCCTAAATCTTAAGGGAGAATTAATCACCTCTTCCTTTGTATTCCTAAATGAATGTAGTATCTGAGTCTATCATAGCCATTGTAAAATATGATAAATGTCTGTTTCCTATGTGGGTTGCCTAAGAGCATGGACTATGGCCTTAACTATCTTTCTATCCTTTAATATTTTTCATACAGGAGATAAATGAATGAATAAGGACAAATGCTAGACTTTGACTCTATTCCTCAACTATCAATTTATTTATTAATGCTGTTCTAAGTGTTTTAGAGATATTACTACCCATTTAATCCTCTGAGCAACTAATTTTACAGTGAAGGAACTTGAAATTTAGAGAAATAAAATAACTTGCTTGAGGTCACACACATGGTAAGACACAAGAAAGGGGTCACACCCAGGAAGAGTCTATCATCCTGCACATTCAATGTTTAGGATAACAAGTGATTAAGGTCTGGAAATAGTAGGCTACAAGACAAATAATTTGGACATGGAATAGTAGGAAACAGTATGTCTATGTCAAGAGTCTTCTGTTGGCAATTGGTGGTTCATACAGCTCCTTCTTGGGAAGGGGAAGATGGATGCAAATGTGTTTTGGAAAAAGAGACATAGAGGTGGAAGACCCAAGAACTCTGAGATGGTTCTCCTTACAGCTGTGTCTAGGCATAATTGGGGTGATTTTCTCTGTCTTAATAGGATGTTTATGTCTTGACCTTCTCTACCCTCTGAGGTAATGGCTAATACATAGACTCATTAAATCTAAGGGATTCTAAATGAAAATTTTATTTTTATTATTGTAGTTTTTTCGTAAAGTAAGCCTACATTCCACAACATCCTCTGCAAATATTTTCAGAGGCTGCCCTAGTCTTTGCTCTGGGTCCTACGGTTCAACATAAACTAATAAAAAAGTGGTAAAACCTCTGAGATATCACTGATCCATTTTTTCCCCCACAAACTCCTATTGAATTAAAAGCAGATACACCAATCAGTGTGAACACAGAGCCTGATATTGTTGGCTTCTCAGAACAAACTTAGGAGGATGGGAAGGAATTTGCAGTTTCTATTTTGAACCCTTTGGTAAGCCCCAGGCATTTGTGGCTTAAAAGCCCTTTTGGTGCCTAGCAGAAGCTTAGTGAATGGTTAGGGCTGACGTTACTCATGTCCTTTGGGAAGCACTCCTGTTGAAGTAAAGTTCCTGGAGGGAACGCTTTGCATTCTGTATCCTGCCCTACTCACTCTGATTACTGTTTTTGAAGTTCCCTTGGGTTCTTCCAAACTAGACACAGTCTTTAAATTCTCAGTGATGCTCTTCACTTCTAATACATGTGCTGTTGCAGCCTCATTGTCATAGCCATTCCCAAGATAAAGAATAGAAGCAGGTGGAGAGTGATCCCAAGATGCTCACTGGTAGGATACAAATAAAAAAAAATACGTAATGAAAATAAGTGGATTCAGGTCAAAACAACTAATTGCTATGGAAACTCTAACTTCTCATGTAGGTAAGTTGCCATATTCACTTTGCTTAGACCTACAAGACAGCCTTTAAAAAAATAGCGCTTAGGAAAAGTGTGTGTGTCTTTTTTTTTTTTTTTTTTGTGGTACTGGGGATTGAATCCAGGGGCATTCTACCTCTGAGCCACGCCCTCAGCTCTATTTTTTTATTCTTTATTTTGAAACAGGGTCTTTCTAAGTTGCAAACGGCCTCACTAATTAGCTGAGGCTGGCTGCAAACCTGCAATCCTCCTGTCTCAGCCTCCCAAGCATGTGCCACCTCACCCAGCAAAAAAGTGTGCTTTTTTAACATATCCAGAACCTGGAGGAAACAGACTCTGTCTCAAACCTGCAGTTTTATTTATTCATTTTTCTTTTGTTGCATGTGTGGTACTAGTGATTAAACCCAGAGGCATTTAACTTCCGAACTACACTCCTAGCCCTTTTTTAACTTTTTGTTTTGAAAGAGAGTCTCACTAAGTTGTTAAGAGTCTTGCTAAGTTGCTGAGGCTGGTCCTGAACCTGTGATCTTCCTGTCTCAATCTCCCAAGTACTAGGATTACAGGCATGTACCACTACCATGGCTCTTTTATTTTGTATTTATCTTTTTTTCTCTTTCTGTTTTCCTTGTTTCTTCTTTCCCTGTCCCTTATTTCTGACTTCCCCTTTGTCTTTGTCTATCTCTATCATCTGCTCACATTTTCAATGCTGTCCAGTAAAATTTTCTGTAACATAGGAAGTATCACATTTGCAGTGTCCAATGCAGTAGCTGCTAGCTACTTTATAGAGAAGTTATAATGCGGCCACTGTGACAGAGGAAGGAAAATTTTTTTTTTCGGTACTGGAGATGGAACCCCAGGGGCATTCTACCTCCAAGTACACTCCCAGCCCTATTTTTTATTCTTTATTTTGAAACAGGATCTCACTAAGTTGCGGAGGGCCTCACTAAGCAGCTGAGGGTGGCCGAGAACCCAGATCCTCCAGTCTCAGCCTCCCAAATGCTGGAGTTACAAGCGTGGGCCACCACGCCCGGCTAGGAAGAGAATTCTTAATTAACCAAAATTAATTCATATTTGAATAGCCAATGTGGCTAACAGGTACCAAATTGGCCAGTGCAACTTCAGACTAATAATTTATCTCTAACATTTTCTGTGTTATTCAGATATTAGTGATATCTTCTTTGCATAGTCTCTCTTTTTTTTAAAGAAATCATTTATCCCCAGGGAAAGTTGGTTCAGCTTACATAGTATGGTTCCAATCTTTTCCAAATGCTTCCTCTCAACTTTAGAGAGCCTTCAGGGCCAGAGAGCACTTAGTGTCCTTTCCAAAGACAGAGTGTTCCTTGCTGGTTGCCTGGAGACTAGATATTCTCTAGCTAGAGATGCAGGCTCCCCCAGTGTGATTGGATGTTCAGATTCGGCTCATTTGCAAGGCACAGGAGCAGGTGTATTTGAAATTTTCATGAACAAAGGCAGAGGTCAGCAACCTTTTAGGCCATATCTGCAGGAATAAACAATGTTGGTTCAAAGGTCTTGAGCCAGGGTATGTAGAAAGAAAAGGGAAAGGAGGAGTTAAAAAAAAAAAAAGTTAGTGGAGAGGGAGAAGAAAAGGAAAAGGACAGAGTCAGAAAACCCATGCTAAGAATGAGAATGTTGGGTTGGGGGTGCAGTTCAGTGGTAGAGAACTTACCTAGTATGTGTGATGACCTGTGATTTACCCTCAGTACTAGAGAAAAAAAAGATTGAAATTATTACTAACAGGGTTGTTACTTGTAGCTCTGGCTCTGGTAATATATTCCCAGGAAGCCAAACTCTTACAAGAAAACTCTAATCAGCCACAGAAGCTGTATCTCTGAGTTTGAAGTAGTTCCCCAGCAAAAGTTGGGGAAATCAGTTCTATGTATCCCTTAGAATACCTAAATTCTACTCCAAATAAGTTTAGTGCCACCCTCATGTATACTGGACATTACTTTATGTCCTACTGCTTATATTTTTTCTTTCCTTTTACTTGACAAATACCTCAAAATCCAATGACCACTTTGTTTTGGTCAGCATTTGTTCTGATTAGTGACAGAGAAATATGAAAAGGCATTTCAAGACCAGGTCACTAGTAAGAACAAATATGTTTCTTTTAAGTCTATAGTTCTGCTAAGACACATAATTTTTTTTTCCTTAGCAGTTTGCTTACAATCTTGGAACCATGTTCCTTATATCTGGGAAATCCATTTTACATTGACTTCTTGTATTTGCTACATTTTATATTGACTGGCTTTGCTGTATTTTAAATGTATTTGTGTCTAGACTTGTGGGACTTTAGCTACAGCCAATTTCTACATTATTAAGAGGGTTATTTTGAGTGGCCCCTGTGAATAAACCTAATTTTCCCCTCTGATTAGTGCTTAATTTGAAATTGTTTGTGCAGTGATGAAATCTTTCTTGAGTTTCACTTCCAGATTTCAGTTTGCAGTCCCAGAGGTTGCTTTTGATTACATAAATGCTTTCAGGGTGATTATGTGGGCAAAATTGTATATTAGGTAGTTTTGGTGCTCTCTGTAAGAAATGGTATTATTTAGAGAGAAGAACTGTGAGTTAAGATTTATGTTTTTTAAGTAATTCACAATTACATGATCATCCCTTCTATTCGATGCCAACATACAACCCACACTTATAACCTTTCATAATTTTCTCATCCAGCCTTTGATTGGAGGTTCGTTTTTCCTTGAGAATCCACATCTCAGGACGACTTTTATAGATAGGAACATTAGGTTTTACAGAATATAATTTCCCAAATTCTACTTTTCTCTCCATCTTCAATTTTTGTAATAAATATTATTGAGGAGGCAAGATATTTATATTATCTTCCAAAATCTTGCCTAGAAACCAGAGCATATGACTTCCTTATGAGACAATGTTTGCACTATAAGTCTTTATAAACATACTCTCCGACACTCAGTCAGATAATTTTCTCTCTGTTAATACAGGATCATAGCTAGAGAGAAAATTTGCCTCAGGCAGAATCATATCTTGAATATTACCCATTCCTGATTTAGATGATACTGAGATGTTGGACTTTGAGTTGATGCTGAAATGTGTTAAGACTTAGGATGTTGGGATGAAGTAATATATTTAGCACATGAGGATATAAGTTTGGGGACCCAGAGAATGGAGTGTTATGGATGGAATTGTGTCCCCATCAAATTAATATGTTGAAATCCTAACCTCCAGGACTTTTCAATATTCTCTTATTTAGATATAGAGTCTGTATAGAGATAATCCAGTTAAAATAAAGTCATTAGAGTTGGTCCTAATCTATAATACAACAGTGTTCTTATATAAAAAAGGAGAAATTTGGACACATGAACATGAACATGTACAGAGGAAGACAATTTGAAGAGAGAGAGAGAGAGAAAAAAAAAAAAAAAACACCATATGAATATGAAGACAGCCATGTACATGCTGAGAAAGGGAAGCTTAGAGCACATCCTTCCCCAGCCTTCTGAAGGAACCAACCCTATCAATGCCTTGATTTCAGATTTCTCACATCCAGAACTATGGGGCAATAAATTTCTGTGGTTAAGCTGTTCAATTTGTGGTAGCAGCCATAGCAGACTGTTAGCTTTTGTGTTGCTGTGACCAAAATATGACAAGAACAACTTAGAGGAGGAAAGGTTTATTTAGCTCATCTTCCAGAGGTTCAGTCCATGCCTACTGGTTCCAAGACAGAAGAAATACTGTGGCTGCAGGACAAGGCAGAGGGAAGCTGCTCAACTCATGGCAGAGGGAAAGCAGAGAGAGAGAGAGAGAGAGAGAGAGAGAGAGAGAGAGAGAGAGAGAAAGAGAAGCAGGCTGATCAGTCAGGGACTGATAAATCCTCAGAGCCACATCCCCAGTGACCCACTTCCTCCAGCAAGGTCCCAGTTTTGAACCTTCCTGCATTGGAAACCAGGTTTCAACACTGGAGCTTTTGGGAGAACATTCCAGATCCAAACTATAACACAAACTAATACAGGATGCCAGGTCCCAATCTGGTTATCAGGTATAAGGATAGAAAAATATCACATAAGAAATGCATATCCAGTGACCATTCTAGATTTTGTCTAGATATATACCCATGGCTTTCCAGAATCTTTTTTCTTTTATTCCTATTTTTGTGTGGTGAGGAAACCTGGGGCCTCAGACTTGCTTGACAAGCAGTCTTACCACTGAGCCATGTCTCTAGCCCTCCTATATTCTTTTTAAAATCATAGTTAGTTTTCATAATTTCTTTCATTCTCTATGAGTCTTAAAGAATGACCAGTAGTGAGTCCAACGATAATAACCACACATTTTCAATCATGCCAGGTGCTATCCCCAAACAGAGATGCTAAGTGTTCCTTTTACAATTACTACCACTAATATTATCTAATATTTATTGACCACTTGCCATGTTCCTAGCAATATGTTAAGAGATTAATTTTATTATTGTTTCTCTCATTTTAAAAGGCTGAACTTGACTAAGTTCACACAACTAGTTAGTGGACAAGGTGAGAGTAATGAACACCTGTTTGAGCCTAACCACATCTGTCCTGAGAGAATGAATTTCTAAGAATGAGAAAATGGGAGTAAGGTAAGATTGGAGTAGGGAGATTACAGGCACACCAAAATGTTTACGTATCAGAAGTCCTCTGGTAAGAAACAATCCAGATTACTTTAAGCATCTCTAAGTTTTCCCAATGAAGATATTTCCAATAGCAAAACCTTAGTGGGTAGCCATTGCATCACTCCAAACTGCAAGCTTCAGACAGACCCCAAACAGTCACCACATCAGCTCAAAGGCATGTTTTCCTGTAATCAATTAAGTTCATTGCACTTGATTACTCAATTCCTGCCAAGAAGCAATTTAAAAAGCCTGTTCACAATTTGTTTTACAATTTCCAGGACCACTAAAATGACCTCCTAAGGACCTGGAATTTTAAGAGATTTTTTTCTAGTGTTATGTAAAGATAATATGGCAGTAAAGCAAACAAAAAACCTACTTAGATCTTAATGATATCCATGTGAAATATACATACACTCTTCATTCATCAAGCTTTAATTCACACGTATAGCTTTTTTCACAGGACATGGTGTTTTCTATAAATAGTTAAAGAACTTGGAGCCCATGGAATTGGATAACCTCTATGCCTCTGTGTTACCCACACCATGTGCCCCTTAGCTAGTTACCTGCTATGAATTTATTGACCTAATCTTTACAATGAAGGAGGTAATGCTTATTTCATGGGTGGATGTGGGAAATAAGTAGAATGGTGAACAAAGAGCACCTGGCACACTACTGAGATCTGTAATTTTTCCTTCCATTCTACCTTTTCCTTCCCTCCCTTTCTCCCCAGTGGCTCTCTGCCCATATC
>PVLC010011995.1:0-17261 GCA_004027655.1 Graphiurus murinus
CTTTTTTTTTTTTTTTTTTTTTTTTGCGGTACTGGGGATTGAACTCAGGGGCATTTTACCTCTGAGCTATACCCCCAGCCCTATTCTTTATTTTGAAACCGAGTCTCACTAAGTTGCGGAGTGCCTCACTAGGTAGCTGAGGCTGGCCGCGAACCCGGATCCTCCAGTCTCAGCCTCCCGAATGCTGGGATTACAAGCGTGCGCCACCACGCCCGGCTCCCAAGCCCTATTTTTAATTTTTATTTTGAAACAGGGTCTCATTAGCTTGATGAGAGTCTCACTACTTGCTGAGGCTGTCCTCAAACCTGCAATCCTCCTGTCTCAGCCTCGGAAGTACTGGAATTACAAGTATGTGCCACCACACTTGGCTTTATTTTTCATTTCTTTTATGCCAAATAATACCATTATTGGCTTAATCTGTATATCCTGGGAAGTAGAATAACAGAACCTGTTACTATAAGAAACTTTAGAGAGTGTCTAGTGTAGCTGGGTATGATAGCGAAAACTTGTAATCCCAGTACTTGGGAAGCTGAGAAAAGAGGATCAAAGGTTCGTGGCCAGCCTCAACTACTTACTTAGTGAGGCCCTCCTCAACTTAGACCCTGTTTCAAAAATAAAGAATGAAAAATAGGGCTGGGGGTGTAGCTCAGGGGTAGAATGCCTCTGGGTTCAATCCTCATTACTGCAAAAAGAAAAAAAAATTACCTAGTGTTAGTTTCTTTTCTTCCTTTATTCTATTCCATTTACAAGTAAAAAACACATCTTTAAAGTCTCTCAGGACATTTGTAGAAGCATGCACAAGCAAAATGACTTAACTCCACTCCCAATATCCTTGGGTCTCCTACCAGGGCTCATACTTTCTAGTGTTCCTCTCTAAGGACAGGCTCCCTGGGGTCTTTTTCTTCTTGAAGTGTTGACATTAAAGTGGTAGGGGAAGGGCTGATCTCTGACAGGTTTATTTCTTCTGCCTCAAGGGAGGGTGAGTTCTAATTATTGGCTCAACTGTAATATACTTCTGAGGGAGACAAACAATGCCATATTTCATCAGTTATGACAAACCTTTTATTTTTTTTAACCATCTCTGAAGTTGGGAAAGTGGGAAATGTTTTGTTTTTGCCCCCCCCCCCCCCCAAGTCATTGCCATCTTATAATTGTTGTTGGCTGGGTAGTGGTCCTGATATTGCTGACATTCCTGAGCATCATGGAATTACACATATCTCTCATGTCATTCAGTTGCAATTCCTTGATATTTCAGTTAATAAACTATTTAGGGCTTATTTTCAAGAAAAAAATGTGAATCCTGATTGTTACCCAAAATCTTTTAGTGCCTATGATAAGATCAAGAAAGTATTTGCATTATAACCTACAAATGGGCAGAGGACAATACAATATGGGAAAACACAGACATTTGATAACTGTGGAAAAAGAAGTGATTCAAAAAAGTCAAATATGAAGCTGGGCGTGGTGGCGCACACTTGTAATCCCAGCATTTGGGAGGCTGAGACCGGAGGATCCGGGTTCGAGGCCAGCCTCAGCTGCTTAGTGAGACCCTGTTTCAAAATAAAGAATAAAAAATAGGGCTGAAGTTATAGCTCAGAGGTAGAATGCCCTTGAATTCAATCCCCAGTACCGAAAAAAAAAAGAAAAAAAAAGTCAAATATGAAGAATTATTTAATTTTTATATAAGCACTAGGATTATTGATATGCAATAGCAATTTATGTTTAAATATGTCCAAAAGAATCCTTTCAGAGCCGGGCGTGGTGGCGCACGCTTGTAATCCCAGCATTCGGGAGGCTGAAACCGGAGGATCCAGGTTGGCGGCCAGCCTCAGCTACCTAGTGAGGCACTCCGCAACTTAGTGGGACTCGGTTTCAAAATAAAGAATAAAAAATAGGGCTGGGGGTGTAGCTCGGAGGTAGAATGCCCCTGAGCTCAATCCCCAGTACCGCAAAAAAAAAAAAAAAAAAAAAAAAGAATCCTTTCAGAAAGTATAACAAAAATTGTAAGTGATACACTATTGTCGTAGTTTAATTACCAGGTAAATTTCTTTTTTTTAAAAATTAATTAATTTATTTTTTCAGCACGGATTTTTTATACATTTCTTGAGTACAACAGGGTTACATATACATTTATGACATATCAATCATTGTCAGATCACAAATAGAACCACTTCTTCATTTTACACGTATAGCCCACATTCTTAACATAGCCTGGTAAAGCAAACTTTCTAGAGTCATAAAACCATACTCCCTTAGGGTCATATATTTACTTTCTAAGAAGTAGGAGGGTCTTTCATCTACGCATCCTAGGGGCAATCTCCAGACTTCGAGATGCCAATGTAGCCATAGCAGAAGAGTCAGTATAATTGTTCATATATACAGATAGCAACTGCCAGGGGGGAAAGAGCCCAGCTGGGCTCCCACAGCTCCCCCGTTTTTATTTTAAAATGCACGAAGGACTGTGCCTGTCTTAGGTCGTTTCCTACCAGGTGCTTAATCTTACCTGTCATGGGGTCTCGATGAGTCATTCAATGAGCCCTGTCTTAGGTTGATTTGCCCTGAGAAAATCGAATCTGTCATTGACTACCAGGCCCTGTGCAAGGCAGTGCTTGCATTTTTATTCCATGTAAATCTGCTCATATACTAATATAGGCAGTGGTAGAATGCATAAACCTAGAATAACTATTGCTGTTGCTACAATAACTCCTCCTAGCAAGGAGGTAAACGAGGGCCAGGCTTGAAGCCGATCTACAAATGTCTTAGCTGTTTCTGCCAGATTAATAGAAATGGGCTCCGCATTATGTAGATCCAGAATCTCCGGGTGTAACTTTAACAAATCTTTTTTTTTTTTTTTTTTTTTTCATCTTTCCCTTATTTGGTGCACTGTAGTCACACATCTTTGTTGGGTACAAGCTAGTATAGGTAAAGACATCCATGCA
This sequence comes from Graphiurus murinus, assembly GCA_004027655.1. Classification (NCBI taxonomy): domain Eukaryota; kingdom Metazoa; phylum Chordata; class Mammalia; order Rodentia; family Gliridae; genus Graphiurus; species Graphiurus murinus. The sequence goes on from PVLC010011995.1 coordinate 2,940, forward strand.
CACATTTCTCATTTAACACTTTTCCAATTCCCGCCCCACTCCCTCCTCCTCCCTCCTTCTCAAGGTCAGTTTAGTGATTGACTTTGATGTGATCTTGAAAGTACATCATGCTACCAGGTAAATTTTCTTAGTGGACTAGAAAATAATATTTAGTGAAATATAGTGGATTACAATATTCTACTTTTGTAAAATTATAATTTTTGTGAAATTCTACACCTTTCATGCCTTTTCTCATTCAACAATGTGTTATGGCTACCATTGCATCTTTAAGAAATATTAACTGAAAAGCCAATTGATTTTAATGGCTATATAATTTTTCATTGTATTACTATACTACATGATTTAATGAGGTTCCTGTTAATGGACATTTAGGTGGATTCAGTTTTCTAGCATTATTGTAAATAGTGCTTTGATGTGTGTGTGTGTATATATATATATATATATATATTTTTTTTTTTTTTTTTTTTTTTCAGTACTGGGGATTGAACTCAGGGGCATTCTACTTCCGAGCTACACCCCCAGCCCTATTTTTTATTCTTTATTTTGAAACCGAGTCTCACTAAGTTGCGGAGTGTCTCACTAGGTAGCTGAGGCTGGGCGCGAACCCAGATCCTCCGGTCTCAGCCTCCCGAATGCTGGGATTACAAGCGTGTGCCACCACGCCCGGCTTTGATGTATATTTTTGTATATGCATATTTTTATTTTATGAAATTATATCCATAGAATAAGTTCTTAAAGTTGGATTTGGATATTTATTTACTTATTGAAATATTTGTTATTAGCTTTTAAAAGTTTAGTATTTGCTCATGGTGGTACATGCCTATAATGCCAGTACTTGGGAGGCTGAGACAGGAGAATCACAGGTTTGAAGCCAGCCTTGGTCATTTCAATAGGGTTTCAACAACTTAGTGAGAACCTTTTTAAAATACAGAATAAAGTAGGGCTGGGAGTATAGCTCTGAGGTAGAACTCCCCTGGGTTCCATCTCAAGTACCACATACACACACATAGGAAGTTTAGTATTTTTAAAAATAATGCAGTTTTGTTGAAGTGATAACATGTATAACATTAAAATGTCTTATAAAACCACCTAATTCGTGTTTTCAGATATGATTCCTAACTTTGGGGGGAAAAAAGATCCTAGCTACTTCTACTTTTTTTTTTTTTTTTTTTTTTTTTTGCGGTACTGGGGATAGAACTCAGGGGCATTCTACCTCCGAGCTATAACCCCAGCCCTATTTTTCTTATTCTTTATTTTGAAACAGGGTCTCACTAAGTTGTAGAGTGCCTCACTAGGTAGCTGAGGCTGGCCAAGAACCTAGATCCTCCGGTCTCAGCCTCCCGAATGCTGGGATTACAAGCATGTGCCACCACACCCGGCTTGCTACTACATATTTGAAACCTTTCATTTGTAATAAATGGAGATGAGAAGTTATTCAACTGAAGAAAGAAAACAGAAAAGTTAAACTACTAAGAGCAAGGAAAAATACCAAATTGATAGAAATACAGGAAGACTGGAAAGGGTATAGGGGAAGCAGAATGTTATCTCTACCCTCTGGGCCTGAGAATCAGATAGATATGAGGTAGATGAGCAAGAGAAAAGTATACAAATTTAATAAAAGTTTTATGTGATGTGGGAGCCCTCATAAGGAAATGAAGACCTGAAGAAATGGCAAAGCCTACATACTTTTGTATTAGGTTGAACAAAGAGAAGCAGTTGTGAAAAAGTAGGTCAATTATGTGGAAAGACTAAATGAAAATAAGAACTGCTTTAGCAAGGTCTATTTGTATAGATTTCTGGACTATGACTTCCATCAAAGACATTTCTTTTCTTTTGGAGAGGGCATCAAATGCCTTTAAACTCAAAGTCATCCTTATGTCAAAGTGGCATATTTGGGGTACCCTTTTAGGGTAAAAAAAGGCTTTGAAAGTAAACCTGGATTGTGTGTGGTGTGTGTGTGTGTGTGTGTGTGTGTGTGTGTGTGTGTGTGTGTGTGTTTTACTTGGGATTGAACTCATGGGCAATCTATCTCCAAGTTACACTCTCAGCCTGATTTAATTTTTTTTTGCGGTACTGGAGATTGAACTCGGGGACATTCTACCTCTGAGCTATACCCCCAGTCCTATTTTTTATTCTTTATTTTGAAACAGGGTCTCACTAAGTTGCAGAGGGTCTCACTAAGTAGCTGAGGCTGGCCTCAAACGCAGATCCTAGCCTCCAAGTACTGGGATTACAAGCGTGGGCCACCACACCTGGCTCTGATTTTATATTTATTTGGAAACACAGACTTGCCAGGTTGATGAGTCTCACTTGCTGAAACTGTTCTCAAACCTGTGACCCTCCTGTCTCAGCCTCCTAGGTACTGGGATTACAAGCGTGTGCCACCACATCTGGCTTAAACCTGGATTTAAATACTGATTTTTGCCTCTTATTAGCCACACGACCTGGGGAAGCCTTTTTACCTGCCCAAGTTTGTTTATATCCACCTTTGAAGTAGGGATAATGAAATATTATGAGATTGTTGTGAGGTTTAAATGATAACAGTATTAATTTTAGCTAAGGTTTTTCAATTCTTACTACACATGCCAGATATTACTGTATTAAATGTTTTATGTATTTTTCACTTGGTGAATATATATTAATTCTCACAAATTTGTGAAGTATAGGTAAGTTTCACTGATGAGGAAACAGAGGTATTTGTCCCAAGCAACACAGCTAATAAGTGGCAGAACCAGAATTTGAACTCTGAACAGTCCGATCCACTATATCTGGTGATTTGAAACACTATCTTTTGTGCATATAAAGCACTTACCATTGCATAGCAAGTAGTAGTTAATACTTAAGTTATCTTCTTTTTTTTTTTTTTTTTTTTGCGGTACTGGGGATTGAACTCAGGGGCATTCTACCTCCGAGCTATACCCCCAGCCCTATTTTTTTTATTCTTTATTTTGAAACCGAGTCTCACTAAGTTGCAGAGTGCCTCACTAGGTAGCTGAGGCTGGCCGCGAACCCGTATCCTCCAGTCTCAGCCTCCCGAATGCTGGGATTACAAGTGTGCACCACCACACCCGGCTTAAGTTATCTTCTAAAAGTAGTATGTCAAGAGAATGAGAAGACAAGCCACAGATTGGAAGAGAAAATATTTGCGAAACATATCAGATAAAGGAATGTTATCCAAAATATACAAAACTTTTTTTTTTTTTTTCAGTACTGGGGATTGAACCAGTGGCATTCTACCTCTGAGCTATATCCCCAGCCCTATTTTTTATTCTTCATTTTGAAACAGGGTCTCATTAAGTTTCAGAGGGACTCACTAAGTAGCTGAGGCTGGCCGTGAACCTCCTGTCTCAGCCTTCTACGTACTGGGATTACAAGCATGTTCCACCATGCCCGGCTACAAAGAATTTTTTTTTTTTTTTTTTTTTGTAGTACTGGGTATTGAACCCAGGGTCATTCTGTCTCTGAGCTACATTCCAAACCTTTTTTTTTGAAACAAGGTCTCACTAAATTGCTGAGGCTGACCTTAGTCTGTTACCCTCCTGTTTCAGCCTCTCAAGTACTGGGATTACAGGTGTGTGCCACTGCGCCTGGCCAAAAAACTCTTTTTTGTTTTGTTTTGAAACAGGGTTTTGCTAGGTTGCTAAGAGTCTTGCTAAGTTGCTGATACTGGCCTTGAACCTATAATCCTGTCTCAGTCTCCCAATTACAGGCGGTTACCACCATGCCTGGCTACAAAGAACTCTTAAAAGTCAACAGTTAATTGGGTGTGGTGTGGTGGTGCATGCCTGTAATCTCAGTGACTTGGGAAGCAGATGCAGTATGCATGGCAATGGCAAGTTGGAGGTCAGCCTGGGCAATATGAGACCCCATCTTAACAATAAAATATAGAAAGAGCTGGGGTTATGGCTGAGTGGTAGATGGCTTGCCTAGCATGTGTGAGGCCTTGAGTTTAATCCCTAGTACCACAAAACCAAACAAAAAAATGAAACAGAATCAAACAAAAAAGCAGCTCAACAGTTAGAAAATGAACTCAATTTAAAAAATGGGCAGATTTTGACAGATACCTTGCCAAAGAAGATATACAGATATCAAATAAGCCTATGAAAAGATGCTCCATATTGCAAACTAAAACCACAGGATATTGCTGCACACCTGTTAGACTGGTGAAAACCCATGCTGATAACAAATGCTGTGAGGATGTAGAGCAGTAGCAACTACCATTCTTTGCTAGTAGGTAAGCAAAATGTTACAGTACTTTGGAAGACATTTTGGTAGTTTCTTACAAATCTGAACATGCTATATGAATTAGCATTTAAGCTCTTTAGTATTTATCCAAATGAGTTGAAAACTTCTGACCATACAGAAACTGCACATGAAGCCAGGCGTGGTGGTGCACGCTTGTAATCCCAGCATTTGGGAGGCTGAGACAGGAAGATCCGGGTTCTCAGCCAGCCCTAGCTACCTAGTGAGGCACTCCACAGCTTAGTGAGACCCTGTTTCAAAATAAAGAATAAAAAATAGGGCTGGGGTTATAGCTCGGAGGTAGAATGCCTCTGAGTTCAATCCCCAGTACCGCAAAAAAAAGAAACTGCACATGAATGTTTATAGCAACTTTATTTATAATTGCTGAAGCTTGGCAACAGTCAATATGTCCCTTCTTAGGTGATGGACAAATTGTGGTACAACCAATCTGGAGTATTTTTCAGACTAAAAAGAAACGAGCTATCAAGCCATGAAAAAACCTGGAGGAACTTTACCTACTACTAAGTGAAAGAAGCCAATATGAAAGGCCTATATACCATATGATTCCAATTATTGATATTCTAGGAAAGGCAAAATCAAGGAGGCAATAAAAAATGATACATGCTATTACACATTTTTGAGACTCAGAATGTGCAACTCTGAGAGTAAACCCTAACGTAAACTGTGATCTAGTGGTAATGGTGTTAATTAGTGTAGGTTTATCAGTTGTAGTGAACATACTACCCTGGTACAGGGTTTTTTTGGGGTGGTTGGGAGGAGGAAGCACATAAAGGAACTTACTTTCTGATCAGTTTTTTTGTGAACCGAAAACTTCTCTAAAATAAGTAAATAAAAATTTAAAAGTATATATTTAAAGTGTGACACTCTGATATTTTTAATTTTTAGGCCCAGAATAAAGAGACCAATGTTTTAGCAGCTGCAAAGGTGATTGACACCAAATCTGAAGAGGAACTTGAAGACTATATGGTTGAGATCGACATATTGGCATCTTGTGATCATCCAAACATAGTGAAGCTCCTAGATGCCTTCTATTATGAGAACAATCTCTGGGTAGGTGTTTTCTGTTAATCTGTGGAGTGGCCACAGTGAGCCAGTTGTCCTAAAGAGGATGTGAAAGCATATTTTATTATTTCCTCTCCTATTAAGTTACTTATGTTACTTGAGTGAGAGTTGATCTGTGAATGAGAGAGCCATTAACCACATAATTATCCTTAGATCCAACAGATGTTCATATTTAGGTTTCTTAATGTACCAGTTTCATTGTGATTGTCTTGACATTGGATCCAGGTAGAAAAACTTGGTTAAAAATATTAAGTCCCAGCCGGGTGTGGTGGTACACACCTATAATCCCAGTACTTGGGAGGCCGAGACAGGAGGATCGCAATTTTGAGGATATCCTTAGCAAGTAGTGAGACTCTTGTCAATTTGACGAGACCCTGTTTCAAAATAAAAATAAAATAAGACTGAGAGTGTAGCTCAGAGGTAGAATGCCCCTATGTTCAATCCCCAATATAAAAAAAAAATATGTATATATTCAATCTCCCCAAAGTATTAAGTTTCACCAAATATGAAATTAGATGTCCTTGTCTGTAATTTAAATTTAAGTATAAGCCAGGCATGGTGGCTCATGCTTGTAATCCTAGTACTTGGGAGGCCGAGACAGGAGGATCACAGGTTCACAGCCAGCCTCAGCTACTTAGTAAGGCCCTCTGTAACTTAGTGAGACCCTGTTTTAAAATAAAGAGTAAAAAATAAGGCTGGTAGAATGCCCCTGGGTTCAATCCCCAGTACCCCCCCCACAAAAGTATATATTTAATAATTGTTAAAGTTTCTTTGTTTTCCTAGAAATTGTTTATACTTGTTTTTATAAGTCATAGAATTAACTATAAAATACTTATTATAAATGTTAAATATCTTAGTGTATCAGGCTCAAAATCATTGCATGATACAGTGGCTAAGGTATATATATATTTAGTTCATTTTTATGAAAATAGGTACAAATATACAGAAATAAAATGTTAGTATTCATTATGATACCAACCTAGTTTAATCAAGAGAGCTTTTTAAAATAAAGTCTTTAGTTTTTCTCCTAGAAGGAAGAAATAAGGTGTTATGAAAGAAGAGTAAGCAACATAAAGAATATCTGACTGGAAATAAAAAAAGCCAGTATTTTTTTGATCCTAATGCTGCCAGTTAGAAGCTTGAATGAGCCAGTTAACCTTTATGAGCCTGTTTATTCATGTAGAAAATAAGTGATTTACCTCTCAAATTAATTTTCAGATAATATAATGACTTTGAAAACAATTTGTAATTGGCAAACACCTAGAGAAATGAATTTTTTTTTTTTGCGGTACTGGGGATTGAACCCAGGGGCATTCTACCTCCGAGCTATACCCCCAGCCCTATTTTTTATTCTTTATTTTGAAACAGGGTCTAACTAAATTGCGGAGTGCCTCACTAGGTAGCTGAGACTAGCTGCAAACCTGGATCCTCCAGTCTCAGCCTCCCAAATGCTGGGATTACAAGCATGCGCCACCATGCCCGGCTGAGAAATGAAGTATTATTGTAGTGAAGAGAAAAAAAGCAGAAACTTATAGTTTTTTTTAAATATAGTTATGATTCATGTGGTGTCTTCTAAAATAGTTCTCCAGGGCTCTAGGAGAATATTTCCAAAGATTAGAATGAAAATGAACTCCTAGACAATTTAATAAGTATACCTTTACTTGAGACTGTTTGAAAATAAAAATTTGTATGACTGTGAGGTACAATTTAATGGGAGATATAAAATCATCACAATAAATACAAAATATTTACAAATTATAACTGTGATAATTCAGAAGGAAACGTACATGGTATTATTATATCTTATCAAGGAACTCTAGAAAAGCATTGATCAGCAAGTGATAGTTGAGTTAGAATCTACTTTTTTTTTTTTTTTTCAGTACTGAGGATTGAACCCAGGGACTTTCTACCTCTGAGCTATACCCCTAGCCCTATTTTTTATTCTTTATTTTGAAACAGGTTCTCAAGTTGTGGAGGGCCCCACTAATTAGCTGAGGCTGGCTGTGAACTTGTGATCCTCCTGTCTCAGCCTCCCAAGTACTGGGATTACAAGTGTGCACTACCATGGTAGCCCAGCTTAGAATCTAGTTTTTTTAAGCTAAAAGAAATATGTGTATGTATTTTCAAGATTTGTTGTTATTAATAAAGTTAAACAATATATTTGGTCATTTAAATCACAGTAGTTACCTTGAAAATGAAAGTAATAAAATGGATATATACTACTACTATATTGAATAAAAATTCTTCTTTTTTTCTTTTTTTGTGGTACTGGGGATGGAATCCAGGGGCACTCTACCTCTGAGCTACACCCCTAGCCCTATTTTTTATTCTTTATTTTGAAACAGGGTCTCACTAAGTTGTGGAGAGCCTCACTAAGTAGCTTGAGGCTGGCTGCAAACCTGTATCCTCCAGTCTCAGCCTCCCAAGTACTGGGATTACAAGCGTGCGTCACCACACCTGGCCCTGAATAAAAATTCTGTAACTGGTAATTTTAGAGAAGCAAGGACACTAAAAATGGTCATTTAACAAAGCACACATGCTTTAACAATTTGTTCTCTTTGTTTTTTCTTAAATATATATCACCTAAGACTTGTAATTCATTTGACAAAGAAAAATTTCATGTTTAGCATAGTATTATTTCTAACCTAGATTATTTGATAACTGTTCTTTGTGGTTTTTTGCTAAATTGAAGAATAAATTCTGAAACTCAACATAGTTTTAGACACATGCTTTTTTATTTGCATGCAGATCCTCATTGAATTTTGTGCAGGTGGAGCAGTAGATGCTGTGATGCTTGGTAAATACCTTTTTATTCTTTGTTTTATCCTAAATTGTACTTAAAAATAAAAAGATTTTAACTATATATAATAAAATTGTTGAATGAAATACAGTGAATTAAAAATCAACTTAATTGTATATTAATATTTTTGAATAATTATAATAAATTCTAAAATGAAGTTAAGTATAATATATTAGGAAAATAATCTTGAGGATATTTAGCTCTTCTAGAATAAAACCAGTCTATATGGTCTTTGACAAGATCACAGTGATTATATATATATAAAGGTGTATAGCTCACTGGAATGTTTTCATTAAAATAGTTTTTTTTAACTTTCTCTCCTTGTAGAACTTGAGAGACCACTAACAGAGTCCCAAATACAAGTAGTTTGCAAGCAGACTTTAGAGGCATTGAACTACTTACATGATAATAAAATCATACATAGAGATCTAAAAGCTGGCAACATTCTTTTTACCTTAGATGGAGATATTAAGTTGGGTAAGTTATTCACTTAAATAGAACATTTGAATTTGTGCTCTGAGATTTACTCCTGAATGCATGTGACTAACATTGTTTTATTGCTACTCAAATATGTGAAACATGGAAAACTACTCCTACTAGTGTTTTAAGCCCTTCCTTTAGCCAGGCATGATGGTGCAGGCTTGTAATCCCAGTACTTGGGAGGCTGAGACAGGAGGATCGCAGGTTTAAGGACAGACAGTCTCAGCAAATAGACTCTCATCAACCTAATGAGACCCTGTTTCAAAATAAAAATAAACAGGGCTGGGAGTGTAGCTTCAAGTTAAAATGCCCCTAGGTTCAATTCCAAGTACCAAAAAAAAAAAATAAATAAACCTTTCTTTTGGTAAATATGATTAACTCCCAGAATTCCTATAGGCATTTAATACAAACTTTATTTTTATTTTTTATTTTTTTTGGTACTAGGGATTGAACCCAGGGACATTCTGTCTCTGAGCTACAACTTCAACCCCCTTTTTTAAAAAACAGGGCCTCACTAGATTGCTGAGAATGGGTGTTCTACAACTGAGTTAGTTACCTTCTCAGCCATTTTTATTTTTATTTTTATTTTGAGACAGAGTCTTGCTAAGTTGCCAAGGCTGACCTCGAACTTGCTGTGCTCCTGCCTTAGCCTCCCAAGTCTCTGGAATTACAAGCCTGTGCCACCATGGCTGACAAAAAGGACAAACTTTTAAGACTGGTTAATTTTTTTCCCTTAAAAATTTTTTTTTCTGGTACTGGGGATTGAAGCTAGGTGCATTCTACCTCCAAGCTACACTCCCAGCCCTATTTTTTATTCTTTATTTTGATACAGGGTCTCACTAAGTTTCAGAGGGCCTCACTAAGTAGCTGAGGCTGACCTCGAACCTGCAATCCTTCTGTCTCAGCCTCCCAAGTACTGGGATTACAAGTGTGCGCCACCACACCCAGCTTCCCTTAAATTTTTGTATGGAGATTTAATACTTGTAAATGTTTTGCATTTAGAGTATAACATACGTACTATAACTCAATTTTATTTTTATTTTCAAAATTTATGCTAGTAGGTTTTTTTAGTTTTTTTTTTAACTCTTATTTTATTGATATGGTACCTTGGATAAGCTAACAAAGTAACCTCATATTTCTTTTCTTTTTTTTTTTTTTTCTTTTTTTGTGGTACTAGGGATTGAACTCAGGGGCATTCTACCTCCGAGTTATACCCCCAGCCTGATTTTTTAGTTTTATTTTGATAAGAGGCTATATTCCATCCTGCAATTCTCCTGTCTCAGTCTCCCAAGTACCGGGATTACAAGTGTGTGCCAGCATGCCTGGCTCTTAATCTTACATTTCAAAAAGATACCTAACATAAGTATTAACATTTAAAAAAAATTTTGGGGGGGTACTGGTGATTTAACCCAGGGGCATTCTACCTCTGAGCTATACCCTCAGCCCTATTTTATTTTTTATTTTGTAACGGTCTTACTAAGTTGTGGAAGGCCTCACTAAGTAGCTAAAGCAAGCTGAAAATCTGTGATCCTGTCTCAGCTGCCCAAGTACTGTGATTACAAGCATGTACCACCATACCTGGCTTAATTTTTTTTTTATTACACTGAAGGAATAAGTGATTAATTTCATAAGAAGAATTAGAAACAGATTTTAGATTGGGGACTATTTCATATATACACATACAAATGAAAGATGCAACCCTCTGGGTTTTTGTTTGTTTGTTTATTTTGCGGTACTGGGGATTGAACCCAGGGGCATTCTACCTCCAAGCTACACCCCCCGTCCAATTTTTTATTCTTTATTTTGAAACAGAGTCTCACTAAGTTGCAGAGGACCTCACTAAGGCACTGAGGCTGGTTGCAAACCCAGATCCTCCAGTCTCAGCCTAAGTACTGGGATTACAAGCATGTACCACCATGCCTGGCTTGCAACCCTCTTTATACTCAAAATATGAAGTTTAAAAAAAAAAAATCAAGTGATGGAGTCTTCATTTGCATATTTTAAAATCACCTAGGTAAAAAATAATTTAACTTTGTCAGGCACCCTAGAAGTTCTTACGTTTGCCTGTTTTAATCACTACCCTTCCTCCTTTTACATTTTGTTCTGACTTGTATAGTAATCATTTCCTCTCATTTCTTTAGGGCTCAAACATCCAGTGTTTATTGGTAGGCATTAAAGTTTAAATTTGGTACTAATAGACAAACTATATTCAAAGGTCATATTAATACCAATGATTATAACCATTTTACATTGTCTTGGTATCTAAACAGGCAATGTACTAAATTCAGTCCTTTTTATTGTTATAGATATAGAAAGCTACATAAAAAATCAGTATAACTTAGTGTCTTTTTAGCTTTTGGGGCAAGAGCTTTAAAATCACCTAGGTAAAAAAAAGTTTAACTTTGTCAGGCACCCTAGAAGTTCTTACGTTTGCCTGTTTTAATCACTACCCTTCCTCCTTTTACATTTTGTTCTGACTTGTAGAGTAATCATTTCCTCACATTTCTTTAGGGCTCAAACATCCAGTGTTTATTGGTAGGCATTAAAGTTTAAATTTGCCCAAATAAATTTTTCTGTTTAGTTTTTTAATTTACAAATTTCCTCTCCATCCCTTATTTTACATGATTTGCATTCTCATGGAAGTAATATCACCCTCAAAGGAGCAAATTGATTCTTTGGGGGCGAAAAAAATACTAGATTACAAAGGTTTGTGACTCCGTAAAAGAGGGTGGTCAAGATTAGAATGGTAGAGCCGGGCGTGGTGGCACACACTTGTAATCCCAGCATTTGGGAGGCCAAGACTGGAGGATCCGGGTTCGTGGCCAGCCTCAGCTGCTTAGTGAGGCCCTCCGCAACTTAGTGAGACCCTGTTTCAAAATAAAGAATAAAAAATAGGACTGGGGGTGTAGCCCAGAGGTAGAATGCCCCTGGGTTCAATCCCCAGTACCGCAAAAAAGAAAAAAACAAAAACAATTAGAATGGTAGAGAACTTATTTCTTTCTGTTTTGCTTACCCTTTAATAAGAATGGCCTTATTGAAGACTTGAAATGCTCCCCTCTCCCATGCCCCATTGAATACAATTAATTGTACTTGAAAGCTATCATTAATGCTATTGTATGATTACTTATTTCAAGCGGATTTTGGAGTATCGGCTAAAAACACAAGGACAATTCAAAGAAGGGATTCCTTTATTGGCACACCATATTGGTAGGTATTTTTATGAATTCATAGTATTAGTCATGTCAACAATTATTGTTACTGATTAATTTTATCCACATAATTCATTATATTTTGTGTTGTTTGCAATAATGGTTCTTAAGGAAACATCTTGACTTTTCAATTTTCTGTCTTCATAGGATGGCACCTGAAGTAGTCATGTGTGAGACGTCGAAGGACAGACCCTATGACTACAAAGCTGATGTTTGGTCCTTGGGTATCACTTTAATAGAAATGGCTGAGATAGAACCACCTCATCATGAGTTAAATCCAATGCGAGTGCTGCTAAAAATAGCAAAATCTGAGCCCCCTTCATTAGCACAGCCATCACGATGGTAAACTGCTCTAAACAAAGCTTTTTTTTTTTTTTTTGTGGCACTGGGGATTGAACCCAGGGGCATTCTGCCTCCGAGCTACACCCCCAGCCCTATTTTTTATTCTTTATTTTGAAACCGGGTCTCACTAAGTTGCAGAGTGCCTCACTAGGTAGCTGAGGCTGGCCGTGAACCCGGATCCTCCGGTTTCAGCCTCCCAAATGCTGGGATTACAAGCGTGCGCCACCACGCCCAGCTTAAACAAAGCTTTTTAAGAGGCAAAACTTAGCATTTAATTCTAACTTTCCAAGAGTATTTAAATTTGGGTATGTGGCACTACAGGAATAAGAAAACTGATTTTGGTTATATTTTGAAGACTTAAGAGCCATACAAACAATTATTACCGACTTTTCTCATATATTTAAAAATATGAATAAGTTGAGTTCTGCATGAAAAAGGTATTTTCTGAATTATGAGAAAGTGAGTCATATGTGGTTGATGTATATTTGTGAAATTTAGTATAATGTTTTTTATTTTTGGCATACTTGTGAATATATGGATGTATCTCAGTGATCAGCCGTGTATCTACATATGTGTCTAACATGTATTTGTAGAAGAATAAGTTTTATAAAACCTTATTCTCATTTCTCACTAATTAAGATTTTGTTCTCATTCATCTTTCTTATATTGAATGAAATTATTATATAATAATGAAATGTAAGCATAATTTTAACAAGGAATTTTGTTTTATTTAAAAAACAGGATAGTAAATTAGAATATCATTGTTAAAATTTTATTTTGAAGGTCTCCAAATTTTAAGGACTTTCTAAAGAAATGCTTGGAAAAGAATGTGGATGCCAGGTGGACTACATCTCAACTGCTGCAGGTAAAATAGGGATAATAAGACATCAGCAGATCATATTGTTTTAACATCTCTTTAAAAGAATATAATTTTAGATTCATTCACTGTGCTTCCTTTCCACTTGAGTTTTTTCTGTGGAAATCCAAAATATATGGTATAGTAGTTAACATTCGATTTACAAACATGTGCTGCCACTGCTAACAGGCATTCAGCTTTTAAGTCATTCCTCTTGTGCATTTTTATTTAGTTCAATTATGTTCTTTTCATTTTGTTAATTGTTCCGTATGTCTCTAATTACTAGAAAGCAAGCACTTTGTGTACAGGGACAATGAGCTAATTAGTTTTTTTAATGTCTCATGAGAGTGTTTTTTTTTTTTTTTTCCCTACAGTACTAGGGGTTGAACCCAGGGGCATTCTACCTCCAAGCTACACCCCAACCCTATATTTTATTCTTTATTTTGAAACAGTGTCTCACTAAGTTGTGGAGGGCCTAGCTAAGTAGCAGAGGCTGGCCACGAACCTGCCATCCTCCTGTTTCAGCTTCCCAAGTACTGGGATTACAAGCATGCACCACCATGACTGGCTTATGAGAGTGTTTAGTAGTAAATATTGTTGACCTTTTTTTTTTTTTGGTGCTGGGGGTTGAACCCAGGGGCATTCTACCTCTGATCTACACCTACAGCCCTTTTTATTTTTTTGTTTTGAAACAGGGTCTCACTAAGTTTCAGAGGGCCTCACTACATTGCTGAGGCTGGCCGTGAGCCTGTGATCCTCCTGTCTCAGCCTCCCCAGGACTGAGATTACAAGCATGCGCCACCACGCCTGGTTGTGATTTTTTTTTTTTTTTTTTTTAACCGAGGCTTTTTTTCCCTTCTAGGGTGGGTAGTGGGGACTGAATACTGACTTTGTGCATGCTAGGCAATCACCCTACCACTGAACTTCATCCCACCTCTTTTATCTTATGATAGGGTCTCTCCAAGTTGCCAGGGCTGGCCTTGGAATTGTAGTCCTCCTGCCTCAGCCTCCTAAGTAGCTGGATTACAGGCTTACTTCACCATGTGTGGCTTTATTGAGGCATTGATAAGATTTATATAGTCATTAACTTTTTTTTTCTTTTGGTACTGGGGATGGAATCCAGAGGCATTCTACTTCCAAGTTACACCCCTAGCCCAATTTTATTTCCTATTTGGAAACAGGATCTCACTGGGTTGCTGAAAGCTTTTCTAAATTGTCAAGGCTGGCTTTGAACCTGCAATCTTTCTGTTTCAGCCTCCCAAGTACTGAGATTACAAGTGTGGGCCACTACCCCTGGCTTTAGTTGTTAC
>PVLC010011995.1:17361-45648 GCA_004027655.1 Graphiurus murinus
TTTTGCGGTACTGGGGATTGAACTCAGGGGCATTCTACCTCCGAGCTATACCCCCAGCCCTATTTTTTATTCTTTATTTTGAAACCGAGTCTCACTAAGTTGCGGAGTGCCTCACTAGGTAGCTGAGGCTGGCCGCGAACCCGGATCCTCCTGTCTCAGCCTCCCGAATGCTGGGATTACAAGCGTGCGCCACCACGCCTGGCAGTTGTTACTTTTTAAGAACCAATAATGTGCTGACTTAAAACATGCTTTAAATTTTTATTTAAAAAAAAAAATTCAGTGAGTGACCTTGATATGATTGTGTAAGTACATCATGTGCCTTAGGGTGTCCCTCTGCTCCGTGCATCCACTACAATTAAATCAACTTCTTTGCTTATCGAGGATCTCTCCTTTTCATCTGGAGACCCTCCTATGCCCCATCTTCTCCCTAGCATCCTGAGGGGGAGGGAAGGCGAGGGAACGGGGTGGGAAATGGGGAAGGGGTCAAATGAGAATTGTGTGCAAATATGTGGTTAACAACTTGTACTTAACAAAGATGTATGCTACAGTGCACGAATTACTACAATAAAAAATAAATTAAGTAAAAAAATTTTTTGTGTGTGATACTGGAATTGAACCCAGGGACATTCTACCTCTGAACTATTCCCCCAGCCCTATTTTATTTATTTATTTTAAAACAGGGTCTCACTGAAGTTGCTGAGGGTCTCACTAAGTTTCTGAGTCTGGCTTTTAACTTTCAATCCTCTCCTCTCAGCTTTCCAAGTACTAGGATTACAGGTGTGAGCCACCATGCCTGGTTTAATTTAAAAATTTTATTATGAAAATTGTAAATATACAGAAAAGTACATATTGCTATCCCAGTTTTAACAAGCCTTATCATTTTTTATAAATTTGCTTTAGACCCAGTTGCATGCAGCCCTTACTTTTGCTCAATCTCCCCTTTTCTTTTCCTTTCCAGATGTAACATTTTCTGAAGTTGTGTTTTTCCTACCTGTAGTTGATAGTTTTACCTCATAAGGATGTGTGTTTGAAATTTACTTTACAGGCAGGTATTTCATTTGTTATTGAGTATGCTCTTTTTAATGATCAACAGCATCCCTTTGTTACTGTTGATTCCAACAAACCAATCCGAGAATTGATTGCAGAGGCAAAGGCTGAAGTAACAGAAGAAGTTGAAGATGGTAAAGAGGAAGATGATGATGAGGAAACAGAAAATTCTCTGGTCAGTATTTGGAAAGGAAATTTCATTTAGTTAATTTTTAGAGTTGGAGTTTGAGGTGTGGTTGCACACCTGTAAGAGATAACTGATGGGTGGCAGTATAAAACCTTTAATTTTAAAGATGAAGTTAGTAGCAAGATTGCTCCTTACTAACCATTTTTGTCATATTATTGAATTGTCAATTCTTTAAATTATTTTTACAATTTTAGTAGCTTTTATCAAATACAGATATTAAATCATGTTTACTTGTAAACATTGTTTTGATCACCATATTAAGGTCATATTTTAACACTAAAAATATATAAAATCTTTTTTAGCCAATACCTGCAAGTAAGCGTGCCTCCTCTGACCTAAGTATTGCCAGCTCTGAAGAAGATAAACTTTCACAAAATGCTTGTATTTTGGAATCCGTCTCAGAAAAAACAGAACGCAATGCCTCTGGAGATAAATTTAGCAGCAAAGTTCTTAATGAAAAACCCACCATTGATGAATCTGAAAAGGTTGCGGAGGGTGTTAATGAACATGTAAATGCTGCTCATTTGGAAGCCATGGCTGAACTCCATGATAGAACAACAGCAGTCCAGGAGAACGGGAGTGAAGAGAAGAGACCCAAGCTTGAAAATCCACCTGACACAGCAGACCAAGAAACTATGGACATTAATTCAATCAGTGAAGGAAAAGAGAATAATATAATGATAACTTTAGAAACAAATAATAAACATAATCTGATACCTGAAGAAGAAAGGGATCAAGAAAAACAACAGATAATTGAAAATAAGCTTTTAAAATCTGAAGAAACTAGTGATACTATTATTCCAACAGTGGATTTAGTTTCTCAAGAGACAGGAGAAAAAGAGGCAGACATTCAGGCAGTTGATAATGAAGTTAGACTAACAAAGGAAGATACGGAAGAGAAATTAGGAAAAGATGACAAAGCTCAGAAAGATATAATCAGTGATACAGGCAACATGACAGGAACAGATGAGGTGATAGATGTTGCTCACAAGGTGGTTGAAAACAATACTGAGGATGCTCAGAGAAATGATGGGAAAGAAGTGGTTGAAGTAGTACAGAAATTAATAAATAAACCTGTAGATGGTACTGAGGAAGTTCCTCCTATTAAAGAAATTATTGAGCCTAAAGAGATAGATCAAAGATCTGTAGAAGGTAAAAGTGAAGAAGAATTAATTAACAGTTCAGAGAACATACTGGAGACCAATGAGGAACCAGAGACAAATGAAGCTGAGGAAGTTGCTGAGTCAAGTAGTATAGAAAAAATAGAGGTTAGAAGTACAGAGATTGATACTGACCAAAAGGCTCTAGTAGGTGAAACTCAGGATGCTCAGGAAGCTATTCTTCAGATAGATAGAGAGAAAAAAGAAATTCCATGTGAAATGCCAATTAAAACAGAACCTCAAGTTCCTGCGGCTTCACAGCCCAGTGAACCTCAGCCTGTTCCAATACCCAGTATTAATATCAACTCTGAAGATGCAGAAAACAAAGGAGAAATAGGTGCTTTATCAAAAACTGAACCTATACTGCTACCAGAATCAGAGAATCAAAAGGAAAATGATACTGATTCAGGCACTGGTTCCACTGCTGATAATAGCAGCATTGACTTGAATTTATCCATCTCTAGCTTCCTAAGTAAAACTAAAGACAGTGGGTCAATATCTTTACAAGTAAGTATATATGGGTCCTTGTTTGGATTTTTCTCTTTGACTTGGCAATTAAAAGTTTATTGATGTCTTAAAAATAAAACAGCATTAAATCAGTGTAACAACCCTTAGAAGTTTTTTGGCTATTAAGGCAATCAGTGAAAAAGAACCAGAGATTCTGGATATAATCTTTAAATATTTTTTAGTAGGACCTACCTATTTTGCAAGTCTGATGTAGATGAACAGTAGCATATAGTTGCTTAATTCTATTTATATTCTTATATTGCATATTCTTATATTGCATATTCTTATATTGCATTCTTATATTGTATCTCTAGGTACGATTTTAGCTAAGATTACGAATACATGAAAGAACTGAAAATTTGAAAGAATGATTTATTTTTAAGCACATTTAGGGTGTAAACAATCCTTGACTTACTGCTGGCTCATACAGATGACTGCTTTTCACTTTCTTACAGTCTCTGCTACTGCTGTGAGATGAGAGAAAGAAAACCAAAAATAAGAACCAGAACACTTGAAGCTTTTAAAAAATTCTATAAAGTGCTTAATTTTTTTTGTTTGTTTGTTTGTTTTTGCAGTACTGGGGATTGAATTCAGGGGCATTCTACCTCCGAGCTATACCCCCAGCCCTATTTTTTATTCTTTATTTTGAAACCGAGTCTCACTAAGTTGCGGAGTGTCTCACTAGGTAGCTGCGGCTGACCATGAACCCGGATCCTCCGGTCTCAGCCTCCCGAATGCTGGGATTACAAGCGTGCACCACCACGCCCGGCTAAAAATGCTTAATTTTAATTTTGTTTGTTTGTTTTTTGAAAGCTTGGAGGTTTTAGAGCATTATCCTCAAATCCTAGTGTGCTTTAAGAGTTACCAGAGAGAGTTATGTAGAAGTCTGGGGCAGATCCTGAGAATCAGTTTTTGTTTTTTTTTTAATTTATTGATGCATTGTAATCATGCATCTTTATGAGGTATAGGATGGTAGAGGCATACATGCACACATTACTCATTTAGTCTTTCCCCAGTTCCTACCCCATTCCCTCGCCCTACCCTCCTTCTCATGTTTGGTTTAGTAATTGACTTTGACATGTTTGTGAATGTACATCATGTGCATTAGGGTGTTTTCCTCTTCCCCCCTTCCATCTCCTTCATTTAGGTTGCTTTCTTTACTCATCTAGGGTTTCTCCTTTGTCTGGAGTCCTTCCTATGTCCCATTTTCTCCCTAGCTTTTGCATATTAGGGAGAACATCCAACTTTTCCCTTTTTGTGTCTAACTAATCTCACTTAACATAATGTTCTCTAGTTCCAACCATTTCCCTGCAAATGACATAATTTTGTTCTTCTTTATGGCTGAGTCCGTTGTGTACATATCCCATAGTTTTGTAATCCATCTGTTGCTGGACATCTTGGCTAGTTTCATAGTTTGGCAAATGTGAGTTGTACAGCTATAAACATAGATACACATGCATTAATTTGGTAGTTTGGTTTCCATTCTTTTGGGTAGATACCCAGAAGTAGTATTGCTGGATCATATGGTAGGTTCATTCCCATTCTTTTGAGGATCCTCTATACTATTTTCCAAAGTGGTTACACTAATTTGCAGTCCCACCAACAATTAGAGTTCCCACTTCTCCATACCCTCACCAGCATTTGTTGTTTGTGTTTTTAATGATTGCCATTCTAATTGGGGTTAGGTGAAATCACAGGGTAGTTTTGATTTGCATCTCTCTGCTAACAATGTTGAACATTTTTTCATACATTTATTGGCCATTTGTATTTCTTTTGTGAAATGTCTGTTTAGTTCACTTGCCCTCTTTTTGACTGGGTTATTTGTTTTCTTAGCAGTGAGTTTCTTGAGTTCTCTATATTCTAGATATTAGTCCTCTTTTGGAGGAGTAGCTGGCAAAAATCTTCTCCCATTCTGTTGGCTCTCTGTTCAGGTTCTTGATAGTTTCCTTTGCTGCACAGAAGCTCTTCAGATTAATGAAGTCCTACATATTGATCCTTCTTTTATTTTCTTGTGCCTTTGGGGTCTTGTTGAGAAAGTTTTTACCTGTGCCTATGTGTTAAAGTGTTAGATCTATGCCCTCTTCAAGTAGCTACAAGGTTTCTAGTCTAATTTTCAGGTCTTTGATCCATCTTTTTTTTTTTTAATTTAAAAAAATTTTTTTTTAGCATGGATTTTTATACATTTCTTGGGTACAACAGGGTTCATCACACATCTTTGTTGGGTACAAGCTAGTATAGGTAAAGACATCCATGCACACATTTTTCATTAACCCTTCCCCAATTTCCACCCCCCTCCCTCCTTCTCCCTCCTTCTCAAGGTCAGTTTAGTGATTGACTTTGCTTTGATCCATCTTGAATTGACTTTTGTGCAGGGTGAGAAAGTGGGGTTTATTTTCATTATTCTGCATATGGTTAGCCAGTTTTGCCAACACCATTTCTTGAAGAGGTTATCTTTTTTCCAATGTATTTTTTTGGCCCTTTCATCAAAAACAAAATGTCTGTAAGTGTGCAGATTTTTTTCTGAGGCTTCTATTTGGCTCCGTTGGTCATTGTGTCTGTTTTTGTGCCAGTATTATGCTGTTTTTATTACTGTGGCTTTGTAGTATAGTCTAAAGTCAGGTATTGTGATGCCTCCTGCATGGTTCTTGTTGCTGAGAACTACTTTGGCTATTTTGGGTTTTTGTTGTTCCAAATGAACTTAAAGACTGATTTTTCTATGTCTGTGAAGAATGACCTTGGCAATTGAGTCTGTATATCACTTTTGGAAGAATGGCCATTTTGATGGTATTTATTCTACCTATCCAAGAGCATAGAAGGTCTTTCCATCTTCTAAGGTCTTCTTCGATTTCATTTCAATTTTTAATGTTTTATAATTTTCCTTGTCAAGGTCTTTTCCCATTTTGGTTAGGTTTATTCCTAAGTATTTTATTTTTGGGGGATATCGTGAGTGGAAGTGTTTTTCTGGATTTCCTTTCAGTGGATTTATGGTTGGCCTCTGATTTTTTAAGATTGATTTTGTATCCAGACACTTTGCTGAATTTGTTGATCAGTTCTATAAGCCTTTTGGTTGAGTTTGTTGGGTCTTCTAAGTATAATATGTTATCTGAAAATAGAGATAGTTTTAGTTCTTCTTTTCCTATTTGCACTCCTTTGATTTCCTTTTCTTGACTTATTGCTGTGGCTAGAGTCTCAAGTACTATTTTGAAAAGCAGTGGTGATAATGGACATCCTTGTCTTGTTCCTGTTTGAAGTTTTTCCCCATTTAATATGATGTTGGCGTGGGCCTATTATATATTGCCTTTATGATGGTGAGGTATGTTCCTTCTATTTCAATTCTCTACAGTGCTTTAAGCGTGAATGGGTGTTGGATTTTGTCGAATGCTTTTTTAGTGTCTGTTGAAATGACCATGTGATTTTTGTCTTTAGTTCTGTTTATGTGGTGAATTACATGGATTGTTTTTTGTATGTTGAACCAGCCTTGCATCCCTGAGATGAATCTGACTTGATCATGGTATATGGTTTCTTGATATGGTTTTGAATGCACGCTGCTAGTATTTTGTTTAGCAGTGTTGCATCTAAGTTCATTGGTGATATAGACCTGTAGTTTTCTTTTCTTGAGCTGTCTTTATTTGGCTTTAGTATTAATGTGATGATGTCTCTATAGAATGCATTTGAGAGTGTCCCATTTCTTTCTGTTTCATGCAATAGAGTGGGGAGTATTGAGATTACTTTGTGTGTGTGTGTGGGGGGGTGTGTACTGGGTATTGAACCCAGGGGCATTCTGCCTCTGAGCTACACCCCCCAGCCCTATTTTTTTATTCTTTATTTTGAAACAGGGTCTCACTAAGTTGCAGAAGGCCTCACTAAGTAGCTGAGGCTGACCACAAACCCGGATCCTCCTGTCTCAGCCTCCCGAGTACTAGGATTACAAGTGTGCGCCACCACACCTGGCTTGGGATTAGCTTTTCTATAAAGGTTTCAGTATTTGTAACAAGAGATCCTGTGGGATTTTTCTGCCATGGCCTACCTTTCGGAGAATACTTCTTAGAGATTCTGGGTTGATAACTAACAAAAGATTGAAAGCAGAAGCAACCTAGGAAAACTGACTTTAGAGATAGGACACTAGGTCATGACTGATCAGCCTACCTGTCTCCCCGCAAAGTGTTATTTGTATTGCCAGAATTTTTTTCTTTCCAATTTATTTTGTTTCACTGACTGAAATTTCACCAATCTGAAATTTATTTATTGACCTAATAGCCTACTTTAAAAATGCAAATACTTCTGTGAGAATTAAAGAGATATTAATAATGGATACTTTAGTAGGAGCTGAAGAAATGTGAAATTTGGAAGTGAAGGGAGGTATATTTGGTTTTTAGAGCATGCCAATGCTAGATTTTAGAGGAAGTCTGGGCAGGCTGCTAGTTGATAGCTTAGGGAGAGAAGCATGAGGATCCTGAGGCCTAGAAGATGAAACAGTAAGATGTTTCAGAAAGGTGATAAAGAGGAAAACTAAAATTCTAATGCATTTTAAGTTTAGTGTTTGTACCTTCTACTTTTGCTCTTTCTACTTTCCCCCATATTGAAAACAAGTAATTATCTGCTCTCCACACTTAATCTATTTACCAAAATACATTCCTAGAAGTATTATATTTCTTTTTGCATTTTTAAATGCTGTTGGGTACCTATTAAGGTTTGTTCTTAATAAGGAGCTTTTAGGTAGTAGCTAGTAGGCAAATCTGGTACTTTAGTAGAGGGAGGCACTGTCTTTCTGGTAACTCTAAAATCATACTTTCAGCTCTGGCTCCAGACAGAGGAGTGCTGTTGGTATTTTGCTTTTGGTTATATAGACTTTGATTCCCTCTCATGGCAGTGTTTAAAACTTACCTGGGAACCTTTTTAAAATAGATTCCTAGCTGTCCTAGGACCTTTTGATTTCAAATTTTTTAAAGGGCTGTGTCCTACGAATTTGTTTTTCAGTGTTTTGTCAGTAAAAATGCAGAGGTATCTGAGAAATGACAAAAGTAAAAAGATGAAAAAATGGCTGACATGTAGTTATCCATTTATGTGAAATGTTCACTATTTCTTGTACCTAATTATGTAGCATCATAAAAGTCATATATGCACATCATCAAAATGCCAAATTTCACTTTTAAAATTTTGATTTCATCTGTAAAGTTAAGTGTGAGTCAGATGAAGTTTAAGATGATACAGCTGGTTCCACAGATGAGTCTTACTGCTTTATGTTCCACTTTTATATGTTTTTATTTTTAAATAAGAAATGTTTTCTCCTTCCAATATACTTTATACAAAGCCTAACTAAAATAAAATTGCACTCAGGAAACAAGAAGACAAAAGAAAACATTGAAGAAAACACGCAAATTTATCGTCGATGGTGTAGAAGTGAGTGTAACAACGTCAAAGATAGTTACAGATAGTGATTCCAAAACTGAGGAATTGAGGTTTCTTAGGTGAGTAGAGAAACATCATACTTACGACTGGTTTTTATCTTCTTTTCTGTTTCTGAAAAGTCTAAAAAATAGAGAAACAGTGGTAAATTCTTTACTAATTTCGGGTTTTATTACTTTTCTGTTAAAAATTTGTTTTAAAGGTTTCATTTTTTTCTGTGTCTCTCTGTCATTACCATTACATTTCGACAGACGACAGGAACTTCGAGAATTAAGATTTCTTCAGAAAGAAGAGCAAAGAGCCCAACAACAGCTCAATAGCAAACTGCAGCAACAACGAGAGCAAATTTTCCGGCGCTTTGAGCAAGAAATGATGGTAAGGTTTTAGATTTTTGTGCCATTTTGTTAATGAAATTTAGTACTTTTAGAAAAACAAAACCCACTACTAGGTTTTAGAATTTGTTCTCTGATTATGAGATTTTCCTGGTCGTTTGTGTTCTGGGTGCCTTTTTTCTTGAAAGGGTCTTCCATCCCAATCTTATCACTGATTTGTGGTGTGATGGGATCTTTTTTTCCAGTTAAAATCTATCATGAAAACTTAGACTTACAAAGCCAATAGATGGTTTACAAATTTCTTAGATGTGCCTGTTGCTGGATTATTTTTCATTATTCCAATTGGATCTTTCAGTTTAGAATCTAAGATTTTAAGCCAGTTTAGAGCATTTTCTTCAAATTTGGCTGAATATTCTAACTTCATGGGGGCATTTTCAAAATATACTTTCTTCTCTGGCTCCTACAGTTAAGCCTCCATGCCCTGATCATGCTGTTAGATAAAATAGTGCTGACTGGTCAAGGGTAATTGCTAAGTCCTTCAGTTTTTACTTGTGTCTAAAGTTGGAAAATAAATTACTAATGTGATATAAAATTTTAATATCTTATGCTGAACATCTAGCTTAATGTAGGTTAGAGAATTAGAAATTAGAAAAGATCATTTAAAATAATATTCAAGTTTTAGCTGGGCATGGTGGCGCACGCTTGTAATCCCAGTACTTGGGAGGCTGAGACTGGAGGATACAGGTTCTCGGCCAGCCTCAGCTACTTAGTGAGGCCCTCCACAATTTAGTGAGAACCTGTTTCAAAATAAAGAATAAAAAATAGGACTGGGGGCATAGCCTGGAGGGAGAATGCCCCTGGGTTCAGTCCCCAGTTAACCTCCCCCCTCCAAAAAATTCAAGTTTTAAATATATTCCTTTTTCTATTTAAAGTGGAAGGATTGTTTTGTGTGAAATGTGGCATTGTCAACTACTTGTGTTTGATCATAACTACAAATTTCTAAGAAAATAATGAACTTTTCTTCTTACTCTTTCTATAGTCTTTATATTTTATTATTCCAGAACCTTATGAAAACTATCTCCCTTCCCATTGTTTTCCAATATGTTTTGCTTTTTAATGTTTTTCAAAAAGAAAACATCTTTTACAGATAGTTAACTATACCCATATCAGGAATTGTATTATTATTAAAGTATTTTTTTCCATTTTTTATTATTATTAAAGTATTTTTTAAGTAGTAGTTTTTGCATTACTACTCAAGTATTATATATAAGGAATAGGCTTTTTTCGAAAGAGTAGACTTGTATTTCCAAAAGAATATTTTTGAGAGGGTTCTGTGGATTGAATCCAGGGGTATCTACCACTGAGCTACATCCCCTATTATTTTTTTATTTTGTGCTACTGGGGATTGAATCTAGGCCCAGTCCTTTTTTTTTTTTTTTTAAGTGGTGGTACTGGGGATTGAACTCAGCACTATTTTATTTTTCATTTTGAAACAGGGTCTCACTAAGGTGCTGAGACTAGCTTCGAACCTATGATGTTCCTGTTTCAGCCTCCCAAATATTAGGATTACAGGCTTATGCATCAGTCTGGCCAGCTCAGCCCTTTTTATTTCCTATTTTGAAACAAGGTCTCACTAAATTGCTGAGGCCAGCCTTGAACCTCCTGTCTCAGCCTCCCATGTACTTTGATTGCAGGCATGGGCACCAAGCTTATTTTTATTTTGAAGCAGAATCTTGCTAAATTGCCCTGGCTGGCCTTAAACTCGTGATCCTCTTGCTTTAACCTCCCTAGTCACTGGAATTACTGGCATGTACTACCACACCCAGCTAATTCCAAAAGCTATGTTTCAGTAGGATTTGTATATTTATTTTAAGAATCATAATGAGGAGCTGGGCATGGTGGAGTAGGCCTGTTACCTCAGTTCTTGGGAAGCTGAAATGGGAGGATTGCAGGTCCAAGGCCAGCCTCAGCAAGTTAGGGAGACCCCATTTCAAAAATAAAAAAGATTAGGGGAATAGGTTGAAAGTAGAATAATGCCTCTAGGTGAAAAAAAAATCACAATGAGGAAGAATAAATCTAAAAACAAAGAAGACAATGCAACATTATTAAAATGAGTTCAAATGAGCCCTTTGATTTATTAAAAATTTTATTGAATGAATACTGACATTATTCTGACTTTAGTGATTCATAGCAATTGGGTATTCTTCTAGATAGTCTAAAATTTTACCTTTTTTTTTGGTACTAGGATACTAGGGATTGAACCCAGGGACATTTTACCTCTGAGCTACACCCCCAGCCTTTTTTATTTTTTATTTTGAAACAGAGTCTCTTACTAAGTTGTTGAGGCTGGCCTTGAACCTGTAATACTCCTGTTTCACCCTACCAAATACTAGTATTATAGATGTGCACCATCATGCCCAGCTGGATTGTCTAAAAATTTTTAACATTCTACTACCTGTATAATGGAAGTGAAAATTTTTCCATGTTAGAAAAAATTGCTACTCAGTTGGGCATGGTGGCTCATGATTGTAA
Organism: Graphiurus murinus; assembly: GCA_004027655.1. Classification (NCBI taxonomy): domain Eukaryota; kingdom Metazoa; phylum Chordata; class Mammalia; order Rodentia; family Gliridae; genus Graphiurus; species Graphiurus murinus. The sequence goes on from PVLC010011995.1 coordinate 28,533, forward strand.
TCCCAGCATTTGGGAGGCTGAGACTGGAGGATCTGGGTTTGCGGCCAGCCTCAGCTACCTAGTGAGGTACTCCGCAACTTAGTGAGACCCTGTTTCAAAATAAAGAATAAAAAATAGGGCTGGGGGTGTAGTTTGGAGGTAGAATGCCCCTGAGTTCAATCCTCAGTACCGCAAAAACAAAAAAAATTAAACAAACAAAAAAAAATTGCTACTTGCCTTTTTGAAAAATTTTATAACCTATTTTAGTGCATCAGATCTATTAATTTTTCAAAGGTTATATTATATCACTAAATTTTAAAACTATGTGCTGTTAATAAAAATCCTTAGTATAGTAAGGCAGTGTAGATGATAGAAAAATTAGTCTTAATTTACATAATTTTACAGAGTAAAAAGCGACAGTATGACCAGGAAATTGAGAATCTAGAAAAGCAGCAGAAACAGACTATAGAACGACTAGAACAAGAACACACAAATCGTTTGCGAGATGAAGCCAAACGAATTAAAGGAGAACAAGAGAAAGAGCTGTCCAAATTTCAGAATATGCTAAAGAACCGAAAGAAGGAGGTAAGTGTAACTACTGTTTTTAATTACTAAAGCTCATTTTAAATTGTAAATTTAAGACTAAGGAATTATGAATGATAGTTGATGATTAAATAGTATTCATTCTTTTAGTCTCTTTTCCCAACAGTGATAAGAGGGTGGTAGAAATAAGGTTAGGTGATATTTCCATTTTATTGCTAAGAAAACTGGAGTAAAAGATTTTAGTGGCCTGATCAGGTTCAGTAATTACCACTAAATGTCTGACTAAACCTGAACTAAGTCTTCAAATGAAATCTAATCCATACGCCAATTTCCAGTCCTCTTTTTTTAATGCATAATGTAAGGCCTTGTATAGAAATATAAGTTGTTAAGAAATGTACTTCGTTGGTGTTTGCTAGTAGCAGCAATAACTCATTTTATTTCTTATTATTTGCCTATCATCATTAATTCATATTTTAGCAAATTAACTACTTGATTAGCTATATTGATTTTTTTGGAGATTGTGCCAAACAGTTGAATAACTTAAAACTCAAAATAATGTCAATAAGCTGGGCATGGTGGCACACACTTGTAATCCCAGTAGTTAAGGCTGATTGTAGGTTTGTGGCCAGCCTCAGCTACTAGTGAGGCCCTCTGCAACTTAGTGAGGCCCTGTTTCAAAATAAAGAATAAAAAATAGAGCTGGGGGTGTAGCTTGGTGGTAGAATGCTTCCAGGTTCAATCCCCAGTATCGAAATAATAATAATAATAATGTCAATAAGATCATCAAATTGTGAAGTATTTTGGAGAATCCTGAGTAGAAAATATCTGTAAAGTCATTTAATTAGAATGGATGTTCCCATCTTTCCTGAAATGGTTATAAAATGTTATAAAAAACATTTGCTTCTCGGCCTTTTGGCTAAGATCAAGTGTAACATTTGCAATATTATTTACTGTAAAAGATTGTCACTGAGCCGGGCGTGGTGGCGCACGCTTGTAATCCCAGCATTCGGGAGGCTGAGACCAGAGGATCCGGTTCGCGGCCAGCCTCAGCTACCTAGTGAGGCACTCTGCAACTTGGTGATACTCGGTTTCAAAATAAAGAATAAAAAATAGGGCTGGGGGTGTAGCTCGGAGGTAGAATGCCCCTGAGTTCAATCTCCAGTACCACAAAAAAAAAAAAAAAAAGATTGTCATTGATTCACAAGAAGGATTTCCGCATATTAATGTGTCTTTTTGTCTCCCAATTAAAATTTGAGAACTTTATACCTAAACAATTTTCAGAGAAAATTTTATGATTAACTCTTCATCTTAAGTATAGGAGGATTTACTGTTTCATGATCTAAAAGACCCGCAGGAAATAATTATAATTAGTGTCATTTGGATAGGAACAAAAATAATCTCAGCCAAGCTAGTAAATGTTTTTTCACTTTTGTTACACATCTCAAATATTTAGATTCCTTGACTTTAACACATATAAATTATGAAGAAATTTGAACATCAGATTGCTGAATATTAAGAATGTGCTTTAAATAGGAGTCAAATATTAATAAGTACAATATGTTCTAGAATTCCTTTATGTAAAGATGAATAAAATGGTATATAATTTTATTCGATGTGCTATCATTTCTAAGAATTAGTTTTGTTATTGCTTATTATGTTATACATAGAATTGTTCTATATACCTTGATGCAGATATTTTTTATTTTTCTTAAGGCCATGGTAGTTTTTATTGAGAGGTTATTTGTATCAGATTAAGAAATTTTTACATGTAAAATATGGCTTAATTCTAAATAAATAAGTCTCTAGTTATTATACCTGTTTTGAGGTTAGAAGAACTTTGGCTAGCAAACATGTTTAAGATTATGATACATGTATTTTAAATAATCATATTATGTATTTTTCCTTATTGCTAAACTTCTTGCATTTGGGGAGGCGCTTCCTTTTATTGGTGATTTGGTTTTTATGAGGGATTATTGATGGGAAATTTTAAGTATACTGTATTAAATCAAAATCAGTCTCTTTCTTTGACCATCAATGGCATGTGGTGATTTGGAATCTGGTTTCTTTTGGTGCTTCTACTTATAAACACATGACTGTTTTTCATAGTTAGATTACAGGTCTCTTAGTAGGTAAAATTTACATATAGGGTTTCAAAATGATTAAAAGAAGGGACTTTAAAATATGTTTTATAGTATACTTTGATATGATAAATCATAGTTTATTAAGTTTATTTTAAGAGTGCTTATGTTACTAATTTTAAGTTGACAAGCTTGGCTAAAAATTGTCATCAAAGGAGAATGTTACTCTAATCCTACAGAAAGTCATCAGGTTTTTTGCTTTTTATTCCACCATGTATAAAGTGGTGTGCCTTATGTTAAAAACTTAGTATTCATTTATTTCTCCTTTGTGTATTCTAAGACTTGCTTTCCTTTTTTTCCCCCCTTAGTCTCATTAAGTGGATTTCATTGAGTTATTTCTTTAGTATTAGCAAGCCAATTACAGAAGTTTATACTTTTATAAATGGCATTAACTTTTCTTATGCCCAGTATTTAAAACAGTGTTAATAGATGTGTTTGTAATTTTATGATCTTTCAAGAAGGTCATTTGTGTTTATTTCCTTCAGTTCAGCCTCAGTGCTGTACATAATCCTTCCTTGATTGTCTTTGGATATTTAAGAGAGAAAATGATACATAGGGATCATTAAACAACTAACTAACCTTTATGTGGTGTAATGTCCCTTTCTGCACTGAGATTAAGCATGCTCTATCCTTTTATTCTTTTTCACTAAACTAACACTTATGCTAATGCATGTGGAAAGGAACTTTTTGATGCCTTGACTTTTTGGCTTGAAGCTTGTCTGCTCACATAAATGCTTGCTGTGGAGAAAGTATTATTTCCCCACCTCCTGCATGCTTGTACACTGTAGGTTATAAATGAAGTGGAGAAAGCACCCAAAGAGCTGAGAAAAGAGCTCATGAAACGCAGGAAAGAGGAGCTTGCACAAAGCCAGCATGCTCAGGTAACAGCAGCAGCTTAATGCTACTAAAACCAGAAAGCAGGGTTTTCTCACAGCTCAGTAGACCACAGTTGAAAGGGTAGATTTTAACTGTAATTATTATATGATGTCAAACTTCTCCCCATCCAGAGATTCCCAGGATCTTCTTTTTGTAGTTCTAAGTTTACACTATTGGTGACATTTAAATTTACTAATATGAAAGTGGAATGTGTAGGAAGTTGACTCCAGATGAAAGAAATGTTAATGTAAAATCCACTGTTACCTTATTTTAATCATAATGGAAGCTTATATTTGTAAGTAGTAACAGCAATGTTTTATAGAAGACTTTTTAGGACAGAAAAATAAGAGGGTGAGTATATAAGTATTGTGCTTAGGAAAAGAATACCTACTTAGAAGGCCATTATTTCTATAAAGTTCAAAGTTAGAAGAAAAATGGTAAGTGATAGACAAAACATGTATTACTAAGCTGGGCGTGGTGACGCAGGCTTGTAATCCCTGCAATCCTCCTGAGACAGGAAGATCGCAGGTTTTTGGCCAGCCTCAGCTACTTAGTGAGGCCCTCCGCAACTTAGTGAGACCCTGTTTCAAAATAAAGAATAAAAAATAGGGCTGGGGGTGTAGCCGGAGGTAGAATGCCCCTGGGTTCCATCCCTAGTACCACAAACAAACAAACAAATCAACAAATATGTATTACTTATAAGCTCAACAACATAACCTTAAAATCAGATTTTTAAGTATTGTTTTTCTTTTTGATTCAGAATCTAGGTAAATGAATGAACTATTTTTTACCTATGTGAAATGAATAATCTTGATTTTAGGTTATGATAGGCTTTATCCTAAGATGGGTGAATTCTTTATAAAACTAGATTAATTTTAACAGAATTTTCTAGAATTATCTCACATGACTTTACAGAGTCTCTTATACTAAGAAAAGGTGAATCTTTTAATTAAGTGTACATTCAACCTGGAGGCAAAGATAGAGAAATGAACTTAATTTTTAGTTACATATGTCAATAAGAAGAGGAGACATGGACTAGGTATTGCTGCTTTGTTTTGAATCCATTTATGTGTTTGTATATGATTTTAAAAAGTGGTTCCCAAATTTGGGGGCTTTATAGACCCATAAAAAGAAACAGAAACAACAAAAACTGGTAGAGACCATGACATAGATTGCCATTAAAAATTCATTTTTGTCAAGTAAAGTTATCTTAAAATTGCTATTTACTTGTTCCTATCATTTTGGAGAAGAGGATATTTTTACTGCTATGAAAAATAAGGAAAATATAATCTTGGAATTAAAAATTTTATTAAAGCTAGTTCATTTGAATAAAATTTATTTGCTTTTTTGTTGTTGTTGTTTGCCATGAGCCAGTGAAACATTTTTGTGTTGACCTCAAGCAAAAACCTCATTTATTATGTGTCTAAATGAATACTTACTTATTTATTTTTTTGCAGTACTGGGGATTGAACCCAGTGACATTCTACCTCCGAGCTACACCCCCAGCCCTATTTTTTTTTTTTTTTTTTTGCGGTGCTAGGGATTGAACTCAGGGGCATTCTACCTCCGAGCTATACCCCCAGCCCTATTTTTTATTCTTTATTTTGAAACCGAGTCTCACTAAGTTGAGGAGGGCCTCACTAGGTAGCTGAGGCTGGCCGCGAACCCGGATCCTCTGGTCTCAGCCTCCCGAATGCTGGGATTACAAGCGTGCGCCACCACGTCCGGCTCCCAGCCGTATTTTTTATTCTTTATTTTGAGATAGAGTCTCACTAAGTTGCGGAGTAACTCACTAGGTAGCTGAGGCTGGCTGTGAACTCGGATCCTCCAGTCTCAGCCTCCCAAATGCTGGGATTACAAGCGTGCGCCACCACACCTGGCTTAAATGAATACTTTAAATGTTTGAATCAGTCTCACAATAAACATCCCCATCTTAGAGGTGAAGGAACCAAGAAAAGGTTGAGTGGCTCTCCTAAGGTCACACATCTGGTTGATGGGAAAGCCAGGCTTCTCATGCAGACACATTTAGCTGCTCATTTCATTCATTGAGCCACCACATACCACAGCATACTACTTATTTAAGTTATCCACTCTGTCCCTCATCTAAACTCTCATCCTCTTGGTCCAGTTATTATTAGCCATTTCTTATGAATAAAGTGAAGAAAAAGTCCTTTGACCACACATCTACTTTTGGTACATTGGGATTTCAAACCAGGTTATAAATAATAACAATATAGTTTTCCTTATGAAGGAATGTAGACTTTTTAATTCCAAAAGGTAATATATCCAACTTCAGAGTTGAAATTGAGAATTCAGTATAGACTGAATTAGGTGATGCTATACTTTAAGTCTTTCTTGGTGATTTTTCATATAATTTGGGAAGTTGGTCTACATTTTTCAACGAAAAGTGAAAATAATAGTAAATTCTTTTTTGGGGGGTGGGGTACTGGGGAATTGAACCCACTGGCATTCTACCTCTGAGCTACAACCCCAGCATTTTTTCTTTTTAATTTTGAAACAGGGTCTTACTAAGTTGCTGAAGCTGGAGTCAGACCTGTGATCCTCCTGTCTCAGTCTCTCCTCCCAGTACAGTGATTGTAAGCATGCACCACCATGCCCAGTTGCAGTAAATTCTTTCTGTAAATTTAATGAAGAGTTTAAAATGTAACAAATTTCAAAAGTATTTACTGCTTAGATTAAAACTTGATACTTTTACAGAGCATTTTAAACTTTTTTTGTGAATTTATAAATAATAGCTATATAGCCTATAGAGCTAGAATATATTTGATCACCTAGTCCAAACTGTTCTCCCAGGAGTTCTTCAAAAGGCAAGGAATATTTAGGCTGTGACCCTCTGCTCCTACTTCAACTAAAGCAGCACCACTTTAAAAATCTATTTTATAAAAAGGCTTTTTGGATGAATTTTTATATTATAATAAGGCAAATATATTGAGTAACCCTGCTCTGGACTCTTGTGTATTGAAGACCAGGCTGGTAGTGATGCATATTCTGTCAGACTCTGTTCAAGGCCAAAAGAATAATTCCAAAATAGGTTTTGGGGTTTGATCTTAGACATGCAAGAATGGGGAGTTATAGGTACTGCTTTCATCCTAAATACACAATTAAATTGATCTGCATATTTTAAAAGGGGCTATACTGGTTTAAAAAAGCAATAGCAACATATTAGAGTTTGGAAACCACTGATACAATTCAAAAGCTTCATTCTGCATTGAAGAAAGAGGTCCTGCTGTTGGCTTGATGTAGGTTTCAAGAAATTTAACATTCATATAATTACTCTTTCCGTTTACAAAAACTTATTCAGATATATTCTCACCTGGGAGGTGCATTGTATTCTGATCCACAGGGTGTTGCTCAGGTCATGATTCAGTCTTTTCAGTTGTCATCTTGTGCAGTCTTCAACGCCCAAATGCAGGACGTAAGTCCCACGTGCCTGTGGGAAGATCCTTCTCCTGTTTTACCTGCTCTTTCTCTGACTCACATGTGCCTTTTCATTGTTGACTTCATTTGCTAAAATCTAGAAGATTGATAGATGATAATGTCAGTAATGACGATAGTAATAAGCTGACATCAACTTTATAGTAGTACAGTGTTCTTCAAAGAGTTCTCGCATCTGATGCTAATTGCCACCATCCTGATAGAGGGATGGAATATATCCATTTCACAGATGAAGAAATCATGGCACAGAAGACTAAGTACTCTGCCCAAAGTCACATAAGAAATTCATGGTAGGGCCAGAACACTTTTAATATGGTGTTCTTTTTTTCTATCTACCTCACCACAAATTTTATTTCTTCCCAATAGTATTTTATAAGCTTTGCACATGTGAGAAATTGAATGCTGTGATTAGATTATCTTTGTGTGAAGTGACCTGATTGCTTATGTTTATGTAGATGTTTTAATTATGGATATGGTCAGAAAAGCCATGGGAAAGTAGTGATTTTATTCCAATTTATCTCCAGTTTTTATTTGTTCAAATTGTTGATAATGAACAGTAAGTTGCTATTCTTGTTACTGTAGTTTCAAATTAAGTCTGGAATTCCAGGCTGTATTCTTTCTCACAGTTTCAATAGGGAAGACTAGCTCATTTACATTTTAATTTTTGTTTGTGATGTTTGGTATATACAACTGGTGTAGATAGAATACAGCTTGATTTCAACCCCTGTTTTTCCCCTCTGCCAAAATTAGACTTTTTTTTTTTTTAATTATTGGCAGATGTTCGACTCTTTTTCTAGTCTTCTAAAAGAGTCAGCAAAACATTGATTTTTTTTTAACAAGAGGGAGAAATTATGAATTACGATAACTTTTCTGATCATTACCATTCTTGAATAAATTTTGAGTTACAGTGATCACTTTCTGTACAAATAGCCCAATATATCATAACCTTTTCTTACCATTTTCTAGAAGCCAAAGTCATAGTTTTAATGCTTGTAGTTATTTCATTAATACCATAAGATTTCTTAATCAGAATTTAAAATACTTTTAAAGGGCACTCATATTATAATTTACCCATGTTTAAAATGACCTTGGTCCTTAATGAGTTCTTTAGTTGTCTTTTATTTGTTATTTCTAGTAATTAAACCCATCTCTCTTTTTAAGGTGAATGTAATTTCTATAATTTTTATGGAATGCAGGATTTCTTTAGGAGTTTCTTAGAATTATTTCTAATTACAAATTTCATTGTGAATGTATTATACTTGGTTTTTGATGTTAGAACATGTAATAACTGCTCAATAGTATCAAAATTTCACTTTGTTGAGGTAATGAAATATATTAACTTGTGTGTAAGGGACTGTTTCAGATAATTTTTGCTTTAATATAAGAAGTTATTTTTGCATTATACTTGCCTATGCCAGTATTCAGACTCTGCTTACTTACTCATCTATGAGGCACCTGGGTATTTTGCTAACTCTGATTGTTGTAAACCACTTGCATACATTGGGTTTATAACTGCCTGTCTTGATTTTTACCTGTTGATACTTATTTTACCTTCTGGACCAGCACAACACTAGTTTTACCAGCTTCCATGTAACTATAGTAGCTCTACTTTATTCTCTATGTATTAGCTGCTACAGGGGACAGTTCTGTAGTCCTGTCAATCATTCATTGTGGGGCATGGTTTATGGACCCTTCACCTCCAGCTTCAAGTTTTCTGTAATTTACTTTTGAACTTTTAAAAGTATGATATAGGGAGCCGGGCGTGGTGGGAAACACTAGTAATCCCAGTACTTGGGAGGCTGAGACAGGAGGATTGCAGGTTCGCAGCTAGCCTCAGCTACTCAGTGAGGCCCTCTGCAACTTAGTGAGACCCTGTTTCAAAATAAAGAATAAGAATGGGGCTTGGGGTGTAGATTGGAGGTAGAATGCCCCTGGGGTCCATTCCCAGTTCCACACACAAAAAAAGTATTATATAAAGGAAGGGACTGACAGATCAAAGCTAGTGGTACTTGGGACCAAAGGAGTGGAAGCTCGTTGGAGTAAAAACTGTCTTTTATTAATTTTAGTAATTCTGTAATTAGTATAGTGCCCAGCATTTACTAAGTGCTTAATGAAGGTTTTCTTTGAACTGAACTCTTACCTTGTGTAATCTAGACATCAGTGTATTACAGTGATATGACCAAAAATTGTATAGATGAGAAATTGCATTCACTTTTATTTTATTTATTTATTTATTTATTTATTTATTTATTTATTTATTTGCGGTACTGGGGATTGAACTCAGGGGCTTTCTACCTTTGAGCTATACCCTCAGCCCTATTTTTTATTCTTTATTTTGAAACCAGGGTCTCACTAAATTACGGAGTGCCTCACTAGGTAGCTGAGGCTGGCCGCGAACCCGGATCCTCCGGTCTCAGCCTCCCGAATGCTGGGATTACAAGCGTGCGCCACCACGCCCGGCTTGCATTCACTTTTATAGTATGACTTATATTTACCCTTTTTTTTAGTTTTTGCCTATTTATTGACTCTATTCTATACTTTTGCATTTGGTTTCTTTGAGTCTAAGCAGAAGATTTATGTGTTAAGTTAGACACATTGTTTCTGTCCATGCAGATATTTTAAAAATATTTTATGCAAACTAATGTTAAAAATGTTTAGTATATCTGCAAGTTATGAATTTATTAAAGAAGCTTCATATAGAAATTTTACAATTAAAGTTAAAGAAACAATTCAATTTTTATTACAAATATGTACCATAGGAAAAAAGAAGCTTGAACAACTTTCTTTGTTATAATTGCTTTGAAGATAGTCATGGAGATTTTGCATCTTTTTAATAAAATTCAAAAGGCATATTCTAGATAGTTGAATTTAAGTATTCCTTGAAATTCTTTGGTTGTGATATAGTTATATAGGTATCTATAGTCAAGTGGTAGTTGTATATTATATAGGCAATTCAGTTTTTTCCTTCTGCTACTGTATATTTGTATTCATGCTAAAATCAAATTATGATAAGATGAAATAGCAGCATTTATCAAATTACTTTAACATGGCAGCATGAGTTGGTCACCTTTGGAGAGACTAGCATAAAACAAACACTGAGTAACCTTGCCCCGGACCCTTGTGTGCATTGAGGACCAGGCTGGTAGTGATGCAGACCTTGTCAGACTCGCTCCAAGGCCAAAAGAATAATTCCAAAACAGATTTTGGGGTTTGATCTTCTCTTAGATATGCAAGAATGGGTAATTATAGATGAATTGCTGCTGCCATTCTAAATTCTAAATCCACAATTAGATTGATCTGCATATTTCTTGAGATAACCATCAACTGTTGTCTGTCACTGCCAGGAAAGGAACAGAGGTCCACATTTACTTTAAAAAAAAAAAAAAAAACGCATAAGTTTCTCATATTGTATACACTCAAGTGTCTGTTGAATGAATAAGTCCCAAACATGTTATGGGAATTTTGTTTATCACTTCCTTAGTCCTAGTTTACTTTTCTCTAAGCCACACATTTCTGATTAAATCCTCAAACAATTGTTCTTTTTAGGCATAGGCTGAAATACAGAAACTATCTTCTCCTGTTAATGCAGACATGATATTTCTTCTTTACTTCTTAGAAAAATAGAGTGTAAATTCTGATAGCTGCTCTACTTATTAACTCTTTATCACCTTTCTTCCTAAACCCATTTCTTGTATATTCTTGTTCTAGTCATATCATAGTAGAATGAATAGTCAGTGTTAGAAGCTGTAAATTTATTGTTTTCCCAAAGCTACTAGTGTAATAGTGCATTTTAATTATAAATGTGATATAAACTTTGTGTGTCATTCTTAGTGAATTTAGAATATTATGTATTCAAATATTTTTCCTAGAGTTGAATTGAATGACTAATATGTTTATATTACATATGTACTATATAATTTTGATGATTTTAAAATTCAGCTAACTTTGTAAACTTGGTTAGAAATCTTGTTAACTGCTGGGGAAGTAGCTCAGTGGTAAACTGCTTGCTTAGTGTGCTCAAGGCCTTGAGTTCAGTCCCCAACACCACAAAAGCAAACAAAAAACCAGAAAAGGAGAAGAAAAAGAAGTAAATCTTGTTAATCACTAATATGTATAGCCATATAGATAAATGAGTGTTTAGTTCAATAGATACTTATTAACTAGTGGTTAACTATGTCTAATAGGAGCAAGAATTTGTTCAGAAGCAACAACAAGAACTAGATGGTTCTCTGAAAAAGATCATCCAACAACAGAAGGCAGAGTTGGCCAATATTGAGAGAGAGTGCCTGAATAACAAGCAGCAGCTTATGAGAGGTATGCCAAATTTCACAGCATATATGTATACATATGGTGGTATCTCAAAAACACTAAAACACACCTTGGAAATATTTGAATTTCTTTCTTTGCTAGAGTGGTAGAGGCAAAGATAAATAAAGTTGTGGTAAGTAAGGGAAAAAAAAACACTTTTTTAAAAATTACATACTACAAGATGCAGAATTCCTTTATGAAAGTAGAAATGAATATAAGCATACTTAAAACAGAGACTGAGCTGGGCATGGTGCTGCACACCTGTAATCCCAGCTACTCAGGAGACTGAGGCAGGAGAATTGTAAGTTGGCGGCCAGCTGGGGCAACTTAGTGAGACCTTGTCTCAAAATAAAATTTCAAAAAGGGCTGGGGATATAGCTTAGTAGTAAAGAACACATGGGTTCAATTCTTAGTACCTCAAAAAAAGTAAACAAAGACTCCTCTCTCAAAAAAAACAGGGGTTGAAGGTTAGCTTAGTGGAAAAGCACATGCTTAGCATGTAAGAGGCCCTGAGTTTCATAGTACCACAAAAATACTTGAAATGTGTTCCTGTCCAGATGATGCTAGAAATATATCTGAATAATTTTGTGTACTCATTATGCCTTATAATCTTTAGTACACTTAATGTTTACACGATAGAATAGGATTCTTTTGTTGTTGTTGTACTGAGGATTGAACTCAGGGACATTCTACCTCTGAGCTACACCCCAAGTCCTATTTTTTTATTCTTTATTTTGAAACAGCTTGTGGAGGGCCTCACTAAGTAGCTGAGGCTGGTCACAAACCCAGATCTTCCTATCTCAGCCTCCCAAGTACTGAGATTACAAGCATGTGCCACCACACCTGGCTAGAGTAGGATTTTAATACTTATCTCCCCTAACAAATTAGCTTAGATTTTTTTGTCTTAAGATGACTAAATGGAATTTTGGTTTTCATGGTAGGACTTTCTCAGTTTATAGGACATTAAAACAATGGAGCCAAGTGTGATAGTGTATACCTATAATCCCAGTTCTTGTACTTGGGAGGCTGAGATAGGAATATCACAGGTTTGAGGCCAGCCTCAGCAACTTACTGAGGCCTTCAGCAACTTAATGAGGCCCTGCTTTAAAAAAAAAAGAGGAAGCTGAGCATGGTGGTGCACAGCTTGTAATCCCAGCATTTGGGAGGCTGAGACCGGAGGATCTGAGTTGCAGCCAGCCTCAGCTACCTAGTGAGGCACTCCACAACTTAGTGAGACCCTGTTTCAAAATAAAGAATAAAAAATAGGGCTGGGGATATAGCTCAGAGGTAGAATACCCCTGAGTTCAATCCCCAGTATTGAAAAAAAAAAGAGGGGCCGGGCGTGGTGGCGCACACTTGTAATCCCAGTACTTGGGAGGCTGAGACAGGAGGATCTGAGTTTGCAGCCAGCCTCAGCTACCTAGTGAGGTACTCCGCAACTTAGTGAGACCCTGTTTCAAAATAAAGAATAAAAAATAGGACTAGGGGTGTATCTTGGAGGTAGAATGCCCCTGAGTTCAGTCCCTAGGACCACAAAAACAAAAAAGAAAAAGGAGGGGGGTGTAACTCGGAGGTAGAATGGTCCTGGGTTCAATCCCCAGTACGACAACAAAACAAAAATACATCCAGAATAGAAAGTGGTAATAGATATTATCTTCATATTGGTAACATTTTATTTATAGCTCAGAATGTCAGTTTGTATGTATAAGTTAGTATATATAGGACACTTTTATGTAAATATTAAAATGAAGAGCAGAGTACATTAATAAAAAGAGCAAAGTGACATTTTGAAAATTACTTTCTTCTAGCTCGAGAAGCTGCTATTTGGGAGCTTGAAGAACGACATTTACAAGAAAAACACCAGCTGCTCAAACAGCAACTTAAAGATCAGTATTTCATGCAAAGGCATCAGCTACTTAAGCGCCATGAGAAGGTTAATGAAAAGAAAATTCCTTTACTTATTTGTTCATTTTAAAGTTTACAAAGCTATTCAGTTTTGAAGCTTATATTTCTTAGAGAATTAATTTTTTTATTTCTTTTCTGCCTTTTATCCTGAAATGTCTTTGATGAAGTTTGGAGTAATTAATTGTATCTTGATCTTGGTTACAAGCTTCTTTTCTATGAATTACAAGGAAGGTAATTACAATACTTAAAGACCTCTTCTATGCCATAATCTTCATCTTGAATCTCTTAAGGTAGCTATTTTGGCTCCAGTTGAGGTTCAAGTGAAAATGTTGATTCCCAGTACTTAGTAAAAGATTTCATTATAAGACTCTTAACCACTAATAACTTTTCTTACAAGTTTTGCCTAGTATTTTGCTGGTCACTATACAACAGGAAGAGTCTATATGGGAAACAACAGTTGACACCTTTAACATCTGTGTGAGTACTGGGTATTGTATTTACACTACTGGATTCTGTTTAAAACATTCTTAGGAAACAGAACAAATGCAGCGTTACAATCAGCGACTTATTGAGGAATTGAAAAACAGACAGACTCAAGAAAGAGCAAGACTGCCCAAGATTCAGCGCAGTGAAGCTAAGACTCGAATGGCCATGTTTAAGAAAAGTTTGAGAATTAACTCAACAGCCACACCAGACCAGGACCGTGAAAAAATTAAACAGGTAACTAAGCAAATTATTTTCTTCACTTTTATAAGGGTTTTGGAAATTTGAATGGCCTTTAGAAGTGCCACATAACTGAGATGTAAACATTTAGTGCCACTTTGGGATTGTTGATGTTCACTTTAAGAGCTGGGGCTAGGTCCGTAGCATATACCAACTTACTCTTCCCAAGGTGGTGACCACAGAGGGTAAAGCTCTCTTTCTCATGTCCCACAACAGATCTTGGGCCCTGAGAATGAGACGGCTTGGGCTGCTTTTTAAGTCAAATGTCTTCACAGTGATACTTATAGTCACGGATCTCACAAATTAAATGAGGTCATTATTGCAGTTAGGCGGATCAAGATTTTTAATCAAAGTATTCCCGGCCCCCACTCCTCCACCCAGATCTTGATGTACACTCCAGTTTTGAGTCACAGCCTGTTATTACTTGTAGCTTTAGTTTATTGTGTTTTAAGTTTTGCTAAATTCCTTAATTACATCTTTAGAATATGTATAGATTAGATTGCTTAACTATAATTTATCTTTTGTTTTTCTTGTTTACAGTTTGCTGCACAAGAAGAAAAGAGGCAGAAAAATGAGAGAATGGCTCAGCACCAAAAACATGAAAATCAAATGCGAGATCTTCAGTTGCAGTGTGAAGCCAATGTCCGAGAACTGCACCAACTGCAGGTTAGGTCCCGAAGTGTGACAACGGAGCCTGATAGATGGGCAACTCAGGTGGCTGGTGTGGAGAAAGTAATAGTTAGCCAAAGTAAACTGCATGCTACTTGTGAAAATACTGGGATCCTCTGTAGACCCGAAGGAGGGCCAGTTTAGTATCATAGGTACCAGTTCATCTTAGATAGCATGATTAATATGAACATGAAGCTAAATTATAACCTAAGAAATGAAGTCTTACAAAAGCAGTATTGAGTAGGATTTTAGTATATTTTGCAAGATGTAAAGCTTTCAAAATGCTGATAGTCGTTTTGTTGTTAGGTTCAAGATTTAAATTTTCTTTTCCATTTAGAGGGACATAGTTGATTTTTTTTTTTTTTTAAGTAGTAAGTTAAATGAGAAATTTTCTGCTAGGAAACGTAAAGGTTACTTTAGACTAGAGGGCTGTTTTTGGACTTCACCTGAAGTGTGCAGCCCATGTAGTGTGTAACCTAAAGTGTTTAAAGTTTCAGAGTAGTATAAACAATATGGATACTCTGTACATTTGCTTACAATTTACTGGAGCAGAATGGATTCTCATTCTACATTCTGGTGCCAACTGATAAAAAGGAAAAGCAGAGGCCCAAACTGATTTTTTCTATTTAAGTTCTTTCTATACATCTGTTAGCAGAAGTAGCTTCTAAACTTATAACAAATGCAGTTACTTATTTCATAATTCTTGGCCCTTGGTTTTTAGAGGATAATTTGAACTTCAGTAGTAACTTGATGCTTGATGGGTATTATTTTGGAAGACAGTTGTATGTGTGAAAATTTGCTGAGTAGAGCTGAAATTTCTTTTAATCCAAACTCTATTTTCAGAATGAAAAATGCCACCTGTTGGTTGAGCATGAGACTCAGAAACTCAAGGAGTTAGATGAGGAACACAGCCAAGAATTAAAGGAATGGAGAGAGAAACTGAGACCTAGAAAAAAGGTAACTTTAAAAGCTTTACTGAAAATGTCACATTTGCACTTATCTTTCACCCAGCTATTGGCTTTTTACTACTGTGTGTCAGGTGCAGTGCCAGGAACAGGAGAGAGATGAAAAGACAAAGTCCCTATCTCCAAAAAGGTTCAGAATCTAGTGACAAGCAATTACACATTGGTGGGATCGTTGTTCTGAGGGACGTTAAGTATAGGATATAAGGGAAATGAGCAGAACGCATAGCAAAGGAAGAAGAGCCCTTATATCTGCCTGGAGAAGTCCAGCGAAAGCTGTAGAGAGGAAGTGTCTTGTAAGCCAAGTGAGTTTCGAAGGGTAAGAGCTTTCTAGGTCACAGGCAGATTGGAGTGGAATGGGACAATTTAAGTAGAGAAAATAAAGTGAGTGAAAATGATGTGTATAGGGAATTGCAAGTAGTTCCTTGTCATTGGGGCTAAGGGACTGTATGTAAGCATTAGAGAGCGAGAGAAAAGGAGGGAAGAAAGTGATGGCACCTGCGTCTAAACAGATCAGGTTGACTGGAGCCCAATTACGAGGCTGTTGTATGCTTGTAAATGCTTGTATGTAAATTTAAAATACAAATGACTTCTTCCTTCCTTCCTCCATTTCCCTTGTTTGTAAGTGACTTCTGTGGTCTCACTGGTTAACCATTTCAGCTCTGCTTGCTTATTCCTCTATAATCCTTGTCCCTTTTCTAACCTTCGAGCTTAAACTTATTTTCTTGGCTTCCTGCCTGCTCTATATTTCAACCATTCCTTTCTTCTAGCCAGTCAATCAGTCAATCAAATAAATATGTATTTAGCCCTTACTGTGTGCCAAAGATTTACAAAGTCAGTTAAGAATATGGTTTTTTAATTTAAATTGTATTATTGTTAAATTTTAAGTAATATATCCTGTGGTTCAGAATTCTAAAGGTTTTAGAATTTAGACAGTGACAAGTAACTGTCTCCAGTTTTGCTTTATAGGCCCTTGCAGACTGGCTTCTGCCACACAGCCCCATTTGAACTTGCTGACAGTGGTCACAAATGAGCTGCTAATAACTGAATCTTCTGACTGTATCTAACGGTTCTCATTAAAAATGTTTTTTTTTGAGCTGGGCGTGGTGGCGCACGCTTGTAATCCCAGCATTCGGGAGGCTGAGACCGGAGGATCCGGGTTCAAGACCAGCCTCAGCTACCTAGTGAGGCACTCCGCAACTTAGTGAGACCCGGTTTCAAAATAAAGAATAAAAAATAGGGCTGGGGTGTAGCTCGGAGGTAGAATGCCCCTGAGTTCAATCCCCAGTACCGCAAAAAAAAAAAAAAAAAAAAAAAAAAAAAAAAAAAAAATGTTTTTTTTGTTTTGTTTTGTTTTGTTTTTTTTGCGGTACTGGAGATTGAACTCAGGGGCATTCTACCTCCGAGCTACACCCCCAGCCCTATTTTTTATTCTTTATTTTGAAACCGGGTCTCACTAAGTTGCGGAGTGCCTCACTAGGTAGCTGAGGCTGGCCGCGAACCCGGATCCTCCGGTCTCAGCCTCCCGAATGCTGGGATTACAAGCGTGCGCCACCA